>BMAT01006488.1:61508-74644 GCA_019649035.1 Elysia marginata
CGTAATATTTATAAAATTGGTCATTGATCTATTTTCAAGTTAGTCAAAAGTACCAGTGGTTAGAATCAGATAAAACACCTTGTTTTAAGACAGTTTGTAAAATGTAAGCAATAGGTGTTACTGGATAGCCATCACTTTTTGAGATGAACTTAAGTTAATTTTAACAAAAATGATACATTGTACTTTTTTGGAAATGTATGGCTACAAAACAACTCTATCAGTAACAGGATGCTAGAAAAAAAATTTTTACACCATCACAAAATGATGTATCTGGTTAATACAGTCGTGGTGCTGTGTAAAATTTTTTTCAACCAATTGCAATATGGACACACTGCCACATATAAAAGATAGATATGCCGGTAGATTACAAAGTGACAATCTCATTGAACTTGAGTTTTGAGTGTGAGACACGCAGACTCTGCAGGCTTTTGTATCATTGGGGGCAAAAAATTGAGCAGCCTGCAGGCTTTTTGAGATTTCATGCTCCCACCCATGCATATGCTTGAAAAATATCTACTCTCTTTATGATTGGTTGGAATCTTTACAGGAAGTGAGTAACGTACAGTGGACTTTACCTTAACCGAAAACGGTTGAACCCAAAAAACAGCTAATCCAAAAAGAATTTGAAATTTGGTTTGGTCTCCCTCTTCTCTGTTGTTGCCAAACTATGTCTAAACAGAAACAAAAATACCCGGCAGTTGGCCTGTCCCCATGGAAAAAAAATTTTCAGTCACGATGCCCCTTCTCTTTTTTCCTAAAGTTTAACTTTAGCAAAACCTACCCTTTTGTGTTAGGGCTATTAGTCAATACTGTCACTAGTTTTATGTCTGTGTAACAGGCAATGCAACCTTCGATGTGAACAAACATCATGTGTCCAAGACCTCTCTTTCCCTCTCATTTGGTCTAGACTTTGTATCTGAAGCCAGGCACGCATTGTTGCGTCACAACATATTAAACTATAGGCATATTATAGTCTAGCATTGATAGATAAGCGTACAGTTTTGAACTCTCACAGTCTAGCCTGAAGAAATGGAAGTGAGAGGCAATTGCAGGGAGAGATCTTGAAACAAAGAGATTGCGTTGGCGGTCGTGGCGAGCCAAAACGGGTGATTTGTTTGAAACAAATATGTAAAAAAAACCTAGGCCTAGAGTACAAGGTGATAATGAGCTGTATATAAACCGGAGCTGCTTTGACCTTGACATTGAGGCTAGAGTAAGATCCAGATCTAGCTGTTGCTGACTTGTAAGCAGTCTCAGTAGAGCAGGAATGAAAACAAATTGAAGATGGAAACAAACTTATAGAAATGTTTCCTTGGTCCATTTCATTTAACTTTCCTTGAGACTAGAATTTATGATAGAATAGAACTCAAACATGTACCATAAACTGTGTGGCTGCCACCCATTTACCCAGCAGTGTTAAACAAAAGGAACAATATGATCTGTTCAAGCTCAACCATACTTAAAACTTAAACCTCTTGAGCATAGATCTAAGCCTTAAAATTAGAAAGAGAACCACTCACAGTGTTTAGTTGATATCTACCGTTCGATTCTGTAAATTATGATAGGCATGCTGAACTAAAATTTACTTGTGTAAAACGGATTAAGGTGGTAAATCACGCCCGATGGTTTGGTTTTGAATCAACCAGCCTTGGCTAAAGTTTAACTAAAACAATTTATAAAAGTTCTGTCAGAGTTTGGCTTCATTCATTTATTGCTTTGCCTGAGCAGTAATTTCAAAAATAGATAGAAGAAAGAATGAAAAAGAGTGTGGTGGATAGAGGGAAGGGAGAGTGTCATTTGCAAGAATTTAGGTAGAAATAGAATCTGAGCAGATTTTATTTGCATCGGTGCAGGAGTAAAAAAACATGTCTTCACCCATGTTTTGTTGAATAGAGTATGTTTCGTTTATGAATTGAACAAATTTGCAATGAATCAGAGTCAACCACTCGTTATTGTTTTCTCCCATATGTATATATATATTTTCTCTTACTTTTACAGGGTTGTGACTCTTTCAAATTACCCTGTAAAATTTAGCACCACACAAAAAATTCACTTTTCTTAAATTTGTGTTAGTTTTGGTGTTAGATTTATTTGGACTGAATTCAAATTTTTTTAGCTGGTTTGTTACTATGTTAGATCTGAAAATGAAGTACTCGAGTAAATCCTGCATCTTGTTTATCCTCATCAGGCATTCCCCTGCGTCCTATGCTGGCTCATCCAACAAAAGGTGTAAGTGAAGTGCTCAAGAGATTTGAGAATATGGAGTTCACATGTGAATACAAATATGATGGAGAGAGAGCTCAGGTAATTCCTCAAAACTTTGTCGTTCGCAAACATTCTTTGTAAAAGATATTAGATTCTTTGGTTCTCTGACAGTGACTTGAAAAGAATATTTCTAAAATCATAAACATATCTGGCGACCAGGGCAAATGTCGGAAGTTCTAATTTCAGCGAATGCCTGACTCAAAAATTCATGTTGTCTTTTTTTATAATCAACAGAAAGCTCAATGACTCTCCGCAAAGTATTGAAAAATTTAAAAAAAATTTTACACTTAGGGTCGCATAAAAATGAAATGTTACCAACGTCTTGGAATGTGAAAATTGCGACATCCAACTCAATTTACCTTTGTCACAAAGCAAATACTACTGAAGACTTTACTTAATACCCATTTATATTAGAGAAAACAGTAAGTTGAACTTAGACGGTGCTGTTTCTAATTCACAATTTCACCAACACTTCCAATTCTAATCACCTTAAAACTTAGTGATATTCTCTCTCAATCACTGTAACCAGTCCACTGGATTCTGTCTTATTCTTGTGGTGTTTCTTTGGGCACGTACAGTAGACTGCCCTTTAACAATATGTTTAAGAAATTCTTTGATGGGTAAAAAATATTTAGACTTAAATGAAGCAAGTGCAGACTTTGGTTCTTAGGTTTACCATCATATTCAGCTCTTATTATAAATTGTTTGGGATAACATTGTATGTCTATTCGTTTTTTTCTGTTCACTGAAAGTGACGATTTTTCGGCTCTGTTGTTTTGGTCCAAATCAACTTTTTCATTTGTATTCTTGTGTTTTACTGGGGTTTTTTTTGGTATTTATTTTTGTATATGTGAAAATTTTAAACATGGATTTTCAAAAATAAAAAAAGGAAAGTGGCACCTGTTAAGTACATGTATGGTGTGTGAGTAATGCTTGAATCATGTATACCACTAGAATTGTGCTTATTTTCGTAGTAAAGAAAAGAGATGGAGGGGAAGAGTTGGTCTTGAAACTGTAGTTTGTCCTGAAAGTTTGTATATACCTCTTTTTGTAAAATTACTACCTGCCTGTTTTCGATCATTTTCATTTATACAAAAAATCACACTCTTCCTTCCTGCCAACTGTACAGATCCATCTACTAGAGGACGGCAAAGTTCACATCTACAGCCGTAACTCTGAGGACAACACCAGCAAGTACCCGGATATCATCCGTCGCATGCCAAAAGTGCTTGGTGATGGCGTCAAATCGTGCGTCGTGGACTCTGAGGCTGTGGCTTGGGATGTAGAAAAGAAACAAATTCTTCCCTTCCAGGTGCTCAGTACGAGGAAAAGAAAGGTACGGTGTGAGGAAGGAAAATATGGAGTTTGCGAGAAGTCGGCAGTAGTCTTTCTTTAATCTAATTTAATTTGGCTTCTGTAATTTTATAATTTTTAGCTATGCATTAGTAATACTTACATATGCAAATACCATGCCATGAAGGTTTGTATCAAAAACAGTTCTGGTGCAATTTGGTTCTCCTCAAACTTGAACCACAAAAATAATATTGAAATCTTTTAAGCAGTAGTTGAGAGATGTTTCCACTCCTTTCCAACTAAAAAAAACAAAACAAAACTAAGGCAACTTTGGCAATGGCTTTATTGTTCCTCAGTATGCATTCGTTCTTTTGCATACAAGCCTCAATTAAACTTTTAGAGCAAGGAATAACCGACGTAAAAGAAAAAAAAGCCCTTCCTACCTTTTTTGTACAAGAGAGAGGGGGGGGGGTTGAAAAAAATGTGTATTTAATTTTATAGAAAATAATTTAACCTGAACTAAGCAATAATGTAAATTTGCACTTTATTTCTGTTTAAATTGTTTTTTTTATAACCTAAATTTCATCTCAATCAGGTCCGATTTTTTTTCCATTTCTCAGGATGCAGACGAATCTCAGATCAAAGTGCAGGTCTGTGTTTATGCATTTGACCTTCTCTATTTGAATGGAGAGTCTCTGGTAGATGCCCCGTTCAGGAGGAGGAGAGAACTCTTGCGTTCCTCTTTCTCAGAGGTGGAGGGAGAGTTCATGTTTGCCAAGTGCATGACCTCATCCAACACAGAGGAGATTCAGGAGTTTTTAGATGAGTCTATCAAGGGTAAGTTCATTGTATAGACAAGCAGAGAAACCATACTACATAGGTACTGCATAGAAATGGGTGCATGACAGAACATTATAGCCATCGGAAAGACTTCATCTTTGTAATTTATATGTCAGTTTATAAACTTTGATCTTCACAAAAATTGTGTTCATGATCAAGGTTAGAAAGATAATGGTCTAGAAGATAATGATTATGACCAAGGGCAAGGAGATCGCCATTAAGGACTAAGAAATTATAGTTCTAAGCAGACCTGCCAGTCATACATATTAAATCCATTATTATGCAGATTTTTAACCAAAATATCAGAATATATAGATATACTTGGTTTTTGTTACAAATTACAGTGTTTTTACTGCTGGGTAGCTACCACTCAATCGACTTCACTTCAGTGAGCTAATTTCCAATGGTTCATATTTTTAAAAATAATTATAGAAAGGTACTTTGTTAGTTCATGTCCAAAAACAACAGTATTGGACAGCACCCTATTACATGGAGCATGGGAGAAAAAGCACTATGAACTGCTTTACATACTTTATTTTTGTTTTTAATAATTTAAATAATGGGGGTTAGCCTTAAAAATGCATTTCAATTGCTTTGACCCATTCAGTGCCATAATTTGTGGCGACTGGTACATAGTCATACAGATTGTCTGTCCCTAAATATAGATTTTTTTTTTACTCAAATCATACTGCTTTTTTTATTTAGCAGAGTTGCAGGTCTGTCTAAGGATTAGAGACTTAAAAAATCTTTAATAAATGAATTTGATTTGTATCCACATGCAACTCTTCAAATCAGGAGTTTTTGAATACGGAAGAAAGTTGCTAAGTAGGTATTTGGTTTCAGTTTAGATTTGAAAATACCTTCAGGGAGAAGATTCTAAATGCAAGTAATACTGTGGTAATTTTGTAGTTGGAAATGTTTTAGATAATAGTAAAAAAAGTTAATTCAATTATTTTTCATTGCTGTGTGATTTTTCTTCATATTCATACAGGCAACTGTGAGGGCCTGATGGTGAAAACCTTAGACATTGACGCTACATATGAAATCGCAAAACGTTCACATAACTGGTTGAAGGTAATTTTTTGGTTCCAGAGAAAATGGCTGCCTTAAAGTTGTATTTTTTGAAAGATACTAAGTAGTTGTAAGTGATTGAATCTAAGACTATCATGGTTCAGAGTTGTTGAAAATAATGCTGTTAGATGATAATGATTCTTCATGCAGTTCCATCCTTTGCATATCACAAAAAGATTTATTTTTCAAAAAGTCTGTATGCCTTTTGAAATTTAAATACTCAACATTTGTTGACTTGAAACTTGTAGAAAACGTATAGGATAATGTTAAATATCCCAAATTATTATTAGAAGTAGGAAAGCAACGTTAACCAACTCAAACTTTTGTTGGATTAGGCTAATTGATGAAAACAAATCATGTCTTTTACATTTGCCCAGCATCTATTGTTTCATTTACTCTCTTCTTATAGGTAAAGAAAGATTATCTGGAAGGTATGGGCGATACGCTGGATGTTGTGGTCATTGGTGGTTACCTGGGGACTGGCAAAAGGACGGGGAAGTACGGAGGCTTTCTGCTTGCATGTTATGATGAGGAGAATGAAGAGTTTCAGTCCATCTGCAAGGTAAGTGGATTGTCATGTAGTGGAAAATAACTTGTAACCACCATACTGCCATGTTAAAATTTCTGGTAGATCTATGTCAGAATGTAGAACTAAAGCCAGCACTAGATACATATATATATAAGATCTATAGATCTATCTTGTTTGTAATGTTCTACTGCACAGATAAGACTTGTTTGTTTGTTTTTTTTTAAATAAATGAAAGTGACCAAAGTAGAAATGGCCTGTCATCAGATCTAGATGTAGAAGCTGAAAGGGTCGCATTTTAGTATAGTGGTTAATGATTTTTTTTTTTTGAAAATGCATCTTAGGTTTGTGGTCAACTCAAATGGAGGCAAGTTTTTTCTATTTCTTGACTTCTGCCTAGTGTTGCTGTCTTTGAACTTCAACATTTTTTTTCAGTCTTGCCAAAATGTCAACTAAAAGTTCAATCATGTCATTTATATGAAAGGGTGTTGTTCCATTATACTTCTTAACTTTAAGGTCAGTTTTTGTTAGTTTTGATTCTTCTAGTTCTTTTTTATACCAGATTGGAACTGGTTTTACAGATGAAGATTTGGACAAACACCATACGTTTCTTAAGGGTCACGTAATGGACAAGCCCAAATCGTACTACGCCTGGGACTCTGCCCACGAGCCTGACCACTGGTTTGAACCTGTACAGGTGTGGGAGATTAAGGCAGCAGATCTGTCCATCTCCCCAACACACAAGGCTGCCCAGGGCTTGGTAAGTTCTGGACACACTAGGCATCCGCCAAAAAAGTGAATTATCAAGTATTTGGTTCCATGGAAAAGCTATAAATTTAAATCCTTACGGTTGTTATAAAAATGTTTCTCCTAGCTTTTATAAAGCCGAAGATATTGCTGATTGAAATCTGCATGTCACAACCCACAAATAATAAAGTGTACTTGTAAAACATTGCATTACTCCATTTGAGCAATTATGAAGGACGTCCATCTCTGGCCTGTCTGTTTTTCATTAATCCCATAACTGGAGTTTTTACATTACAATACATTGATATTTCAAACAGTGCCTTTTGTCGAGCTACCAAAGGTTTAAAGTTGCACAAAATTATCAAAATATGGTGGAAAGTTGTTAAGAGTTTCCTTTGATTTAAAGCATAGAAAAAAAACCCTTCTTTTAAAAGGTTTTTGTCAAGTTAAAAATTTCTGACAGACTCAATTCTACCTGCTGCAATACATTTAGCTTATCTTTCAAAATTGAAGTGTGTTAATAATTTGTGCATCAATTACAGTCTGTTTCACCTTTACTTAGATTTCTCTCTAGATTTTAAGAGGACTTTGCACAGCATCATGTTCTTATTGTGTAGGTGTGCATTTTTTCTTTAATTGTATTTTACATAACCTCTTCAAATATTCTGCCTAGATAATATATTTGCAATTATACCCATTTTTTTGTAACAGAAAAAATTGTGCAGGACAAACTATACTGCTCACCATTTTCTTTACCTTATCTGCAGGTTGATAGTCAGAAGGGTATCTCGTTGAGGTTCCCTCGATTCCAGAGAATAAGAGATGACAAGAAGCCTGAGGATGCTACCAGCGCTGTACAGGTGAGGTGTCTAGTCAATTGGTAGTAGAATAAAAAAAGATTGCTTAACCAGTCAACTGCCCTACAGACGTATATTGTGTATCCCACACGAGGCAGGCCTGTTTATGCTGTAGACGTACGTACGCTATACTTTTAGTTGACAAAAGTGGTTTCCTTTTGAAGTTCAAGATGTCAGGCTGATTTCAGTTTTGGAGTGATTCTCCTCCTTATGCATGTCTTGTAGTGTATTTGCTGCGTACGCCTAATATAACATAAAGCTGGCAACTAATGCTATTGCTGTCAATTGGCCTTAAGAGGTTTTGATACTATTTCAGGAGCGTTAGTTCTATCCTAGTCAATAGTGGACTTAGAATTTTTTTAGGACATGGGTTGTAATTTTCAAAAGCAGTGTAGAGGTTCAAAAATGGAAAGAGGGTAATTAAGGGTAATTGAGTACATTTTTTTTAAATTGGAAGAAAAAAATGGGATAAAGATTGGTGGCATTATATTGACTATGCTGAATATGAAGATAACCATCATTGGATTTCCTAAGAAATTTTAACGAGTTATATTCCTCATGCGTGCTTTAAGTAAGTGACATGTTTACTGTAGTATAAAAGTATTCTGGGAATCTAATGAGACTGAGTGGTATTATTGCATGCATGATATCAATAAAAATTTCAAGTTGGTTGTTAGTTTTACAAATTTTGGAAAATCAGGAGGGAGAAGAAGAGAGAGCATAAATTTACTTATAAATTTTCTTGATTAAGGTTCTGAGATTTAAATTCTTTATCATTCTTTTTAAACAATAAAATGTATAAGTTGTTTACCAACAACTCAGAATAAATCAAATGCCACACATTTCAATTTGAGAATGTGCCATTGAAATGGTAGACTTTTATTTGTCTTTTTCTCTACATTTTTCGGGAAGCTATTCCTCAGTCATTTTTCTTCCCCCCTGTTAATTTGTAAAGCCCTTAAAACTGAATGATCGCCCACAGGTGAACAAGATTGACCAATGAGCAATGGCCATTCACTGCTGTCAAATGACACATTTTGTATATCTTAATTTACACAAGAATTTAGTGCCAGTGCCGGTTAAGAATTTCAGATAAACACAATGTGTAATGTTTAAAACATCAATGTTTTTTACATATAATGTGAAAGAATCCAACTCCCTCAGAGCGTTTTCCAGATATTTGTCACTCCGCACTGGATGTAGATCTCGCTTCAGAGGGATCTGCTGTCAAACCCTACTCCGCCCTACTCAGTTGGTCTGTGCTATGTCGAATTTATGCCATTGAAGTAATTATGTGAACCCAAAATACCCTTGAAAACTCCACAAGAAAAAAAATATTACAGATTACTTGTCAAAGTGTTGCCTAGCAGTTTGCATGGTAACATCTAGTCCAATGTATATAAAAGCTGCTTTTTAAGTTAAAGATGATGGAGGCGCATATATGCAATAAAATGTGCAATTTATTAAAACACAAAGCACTGGCTCTTCTGTCGTCTTCAACAGATGTACATGTATATAAAGAACCATGTGTGTTTTTGTGAAGCATTATTTCTACTAGTTACATAAGTTTATTTGAATTGGTTTTGTTAAACTCTCCCTATGCTCGTCAGAGACCAGTCCATTCGAAAGAGTCAAGTGGCATGCGTTCAGAAAAAGCCTTTCATAAGTAGATTAATCACTCTTTTACTTTTTCTCTATAAATCAAATGAAAAGAAATTCCATTTCTATTCACTTCAAAATAAAATTTCTCGACACATGAGAAAGCTAGAGTTTTAACTTTTTCAAGGTCTGAAAGTGTAACTGTGCTAAATACTCAATGTGTGAGAATCCAAGTAGAGCCTGATTTGCGATAACTGCCTCACATGGTTTTATTAAAGACTTCCAAGTAAACTTCAAGAACGTTCAGCCTCGCTTTCATTGTCATAAATATTTTTTTGGTTTACTTCTCTTTGCTGTAAAGTTAAATGTTTATTGCATCTAATGTCCCCCTCCGCTCTTACGCTTTTTGCCTGCTCTGGTATCCCACTATTGTATATCTGTGGGGTTACTTTCGATGCCTGTCATCTTAACCAATCAATGGATTTCCAATAATTTTCCTTTCTACCTTTCTCAGCATGCTTTTCTATCTGTCTGTCTGTCTGTCTGTCTCTGTCTGTCTGTCTGTCTGTCTGTCTGTCTGTCTGTCTGTCTGTCTCTCTCTCTCTCTCTCTCTCTCTCTCTCTCTCTCTCTCTCTCTCTCTCCCTCCCACATTGTTAATCATTGTGGTTTTAATGGAGTCACGACCTTCTCTACACAGTTCAGCTGACGTGGACACAGGCTGACCACCACCATCCTACCCTTATCATTTACTATTCCTCCTTATCTTTTTTTAAAATTCTAGCTTATTAGTTTAGCTCTACCGCTGCTGCTACTACTACTAGTGTTGGTACAGTAATTGCCCGATATCACGTTACCACACTCCTCTCACGCTCTAGGTAACATGTGTGCTAGCAGGGTAATTATCTTACTACATTATAGTAGCAATCATCATCACAATCGTTGTCATATTACCTATGTCATTATGGCTACAATCTACAGTATCACCTCCACTCTCCCAGTGCAATATACCCTCTAGATCCCAGAGATTTGCTACCGAAGCACGTTGATATGGTGGATAGATAAGGCTTTTTTCCCTTTCATTTTGCCAGTAAAAATTTAGTAATTAAACTCGGCCGATTTCTGCAGGAATTTTGATGGTTTCCACGGTTTTTTTTTCAGTTCTCAGAAGGAAGCGGGAAAATTGACGCATTTTAATGAAAACCTCTATAGTAAATTTTTTTTTTTTTTACAAAATCAAACACTGTACAGTTTTAAATCTTATAGCTGGGCCCACGCAGAGTTGTATTGAGCTTTTTTTTTTGTAGGAATATTAACTGTAAAGCGCTTGGAGCATTTTTGTGGAACGGTATTTACTTTAGTTTTTATTACAAGTAACATGCGGCGTACTTCCCAGAGGTGTAAAATTTTCCTCCTGTTTTTTGTGCGTGAGCCGCTTGCATCCCAGCAGTAATGGCACCACTAACAAATATAGAACATAAAATTATGTACGAAAATTGAAAAAGTAACAACAGAATAGAAGAAAAAGTATGGCTAATCTGTTGCGCTCGGGTTTTTTCCTTTCACTGAGTAGGCCGGAGACCTGTAATTGTAAAAGTTGTTTGAGTGTTTCACCCCACTTATTTGTACAAGACATAGAAGCCTCAGCTATTTCTAGATATGCCATTATGAAAAGTTTTTAGATTAAGTCGTGATGGTGCCAGTACCTATATATATGACACAACCCTCCAAACAGATTTGGTTAATCTGTCTCTTACTGTGAAATTTAGATACTAAGCCTTAAATGTTCAAAATCTTTCGTTTTTTAATCGAAGTGTAAAAACTTCCCGCCTTACTACTAACGAACCTCACCCCTACCCCCACCCCCAATAGATACATCATAGCTTGATCTGTCACACTTTGGTAAAAAAAAAGCACAATTTTTTTCCTTTTTTGCTACACCAATAATTTTGTGATACTGTTCTCTCTCTCTCTCTCTCTCTCTCTCTCTCTCTCTCTCTCCCTTTCCCTTCCTTTTTCACTCTCATTATCTCACACACTCTAAATTTTTAGCAGATAAATAAATCTCTTCCGCTCACAAAATTACCTTTTCCTCCTCTTTTCTTTTGCTCTGTCACTGTCCCTTTGTTTTCTGTCTCTCTTCGCTCTCCTGTTCACCCTTGTCAGGACTATTTAATTCAGAGGAAACAGAAGCGGGGTGAGATAAATTGAAATGCATCCTATAAATGCACTTGAGCCTGAATTAAGTCAACACCCCTCTGGGCTGAATAAAAAAATGTGTTGAATTAAAGCAAGAGTTGACAAATGATTACAAAATATTAAGTAGTACAAAATTGGACTGCCAGATTTGACTTAAAAGCGACAGTTTTCTTCAGAGGTGTTGAATTAAATGAATGTATAATATTGTTTTTTACCTTTTGTGTCTCTACATACGTCATACCCAAACCCATACGCACTCGAGTGACCTAATTGCTGACACAGCCTGCTGCTGCCTAGCTTTACATAAATGCTTTATGTTTATCTACATGGATTGATCTATTAAGTGAAGTGCCGCAGTAAATTTACCCCCACTCTTCAAATCTGCCCCGCTTCTTGGATATTTGGATTGTTCTATTAAGTGAACTGCAACAGTAAATCCTCCCCTCCCCCCTCAAACCTGACGCTACATGTTGGATATATTGAGCTTGCAGTCAGCTGGTGTTTACGAGGATGTCATCATATAGAGGCTGAATCGAATCTTCTGTCACAAATTTGTTTGTATACCTCAAAGCTCTGTAGTTTCACTTTTGATTCTTTCACTTCATAGTGTGAAATTAGACCAGCTGTTTTTTAAGCAATACCAGCCTTGCGCGCGTCTGACGATAACTTGGCTTTAGAGACAATCTGAGGACCTACCCGATACTCTATCGCCAATTAATGGTGAGCGTACCTGATTGTACAGGAGAAAAAAAAATCTGTCGGTTCAGCTGAGATCTCCCTGTCTCCTGGTGTACTGATACTTGTGGATAGCTAGATAGATGGGTCAATATGCTTGCCGATTAGTTAGGGGGTTAATCAGAGACAGGGCTTTGTAAAATGTAACTTTAACCCCTTTTCTCTTCCTCTTTCTCTCTCCTCTCTCTCCCTCTCTAACTTATGAACAAACACATTTTTTCTCAAACTCTTTTAAGGCCAATGTCTATTACAATTGTTGTTGTTTTAATTCAGACTTCTCTTTGCCCGTGCATTATTAGGCCTTCCTTAACCTTTTTCATTTGGGTTAAGGCTTTGGTTTCTGTCGATAAGCTTTGCATTGTCTCTCTATCCGATTATTTTCCATCCTTCCTTCCGCTTCTCACTCGTATCTTTCTGAATATTTAACTATCCCCAACTGCACAATACCTTGGTTCTCATGTCGCAAAAGCTAGATAGCGCGGCACTTGAAGTTTAGTGGGAAAGACAATAAAAGAGAAACCCTTTTGTTGTCATGTAAACTCGCGTTGTTTCCTCATTTGTATAACAAAAAAAAAAAAAGTATGACTTCTCATTAATCTGATATATTAATTCTATTTTTCCCCTCCCGCATTGTTCCTGTATCTTACCCTCTGCCTCTTTTCTCCTGCTATCTCTGTATCACTATATTGTATAGAGCAGCAACAAGCAGCTGTGACAGCATCAACAGCTGAGCACCATATCCGCTAGATAAACACCATTTCACACCACATGCCACAGATCCTCATAAATAACTCCATTTTGTCTCTAATTGGATGGTTAAAACAAAAAGAAAAATGAAACTCCAAGAAAAACGTTGGGTACTGCCCTAAGCTTGTTGACGCAGCATTATTATAATTGTTTCTTTGTGCACATCTTAATGACGTTTTTTTCCATCAATCAACGCTCTTGTTGTTTACCAGGACTTAAATATTGAAGGTTGCAGGTTGTTTTGTCACCCCCCCCCCCC
>BMAT01006488.1:116272-137814 GCA_019649035.1 Elysia marginata
CCCTTTCTCTTTAACTCTGCTCATTAGGTCTACCGCGGCCTTTTATCACTTGTTGTCAAAATACTTTCCTTCTTTCTGCCGATAGAAGGAGACTTGTGCTTATAAAAAAAATCAATGACATAGACAGCGGAGGACTTTCCAGTTTCAGAAGCACCTAAAAGCCCTCAACAACTTAGGACATAATAACGCCTACACTAGTCTTGTTCAAGTGGAAGTGGTGAGGGGATTGGGTTAAAGCGTCAAAATAGAAAACTATCTAGATCTTATTGTCTCCTTTTACTGTCGACTCTGGTTACAAAGTTAGAAACAAGAAGTATAATTATAATTGCGGAGTAGAGAATTTTCTCTGTTTTTTTTTTAACCTAAAGTCTAAATTGAAATACAGATTTAGTGTTACAGCGTGGGGAACTTTAAATTGGAAGTAATACGGTTAGAGGAAAACCATAAATAATATACGTAAATCGAAAAACGTCGATTCACACAAAATATATAAATTTGAAAATATAACTTATTTCAAAGTGGTTTAAATATAACAACATTTTAAATGACTTTTGAAATATAATCCCACAGTACAAAAACAGCACGTCATTAAAATAATGTTGCAATAAGATACAGGGAGTGAGAGCACTACTTGTAAATTTATATGAGTAGAAGTTCATTATGGCTCTTAAAGTAAAGTGATTTTATAAACTAATGGAAAAAAATCTGGTTGTGTATTAGAATGTAACATTATATTTTTAATGCAGGCTTTACATAATGACTATGTTTGAACTCTACATAAAGTCAATCGAGCAACTATAATTAAAAGCGTGGTTTAAAAAGATTGCTTTTAACCCTAGATAAAATTATTTCACAGCTGTACTTAACTTACGACTCCGTTGCTTTGTTTTAAAATGGAGTTCCACCGGCCGTTACAGACTTAGAAATGCGACCGTCATTTTGTTCCAAGATTAAGATTCTTGGGTTTACAGTTGTTGTTTTGTGAAATGCAATGATCCATAGAATGACGATGTGAAAGCATTAAAAGCCGCGAGCTTGAATCAAGTTGTACAAATATACAGAAAGAAAATAATATTGTTTAAGTCTAAAACAGGAAAGTTCAACATGTTTTACATAGCATCGGAGATCCTGAAAATCATTACAGGCAAAATGCAGTTTTATACAGGTATATATTTAGTGTGCCTAAATAACAACCATAAAAAACAAGACACCAAGAAGAACGAAACCAGCGAAAAAGTTGCGTCTATGTGTATCTAAAAGACAAATGAAAAGTTTTTATTTATTGTAAATAATGCACAACTTTAAAGTCGGCGCAGTACTTACAAGTAGGCCTATTTAAAACGATACGCTTTTTAAAATATTAGTATAGGTAAAAAAAAATCTAAGCAGTTTTTGTGAATTGGTTAAAATATTATTCTGTCGACTTCGAAGCCCAGTAATACTATATGGTGTACAACATTTTAAAACATCAACCTTTTAAATTCCAATTACACTTTAAGTTTTGTTAGTCTTATAAGGAAACTGCATTTTTTTGTGGAAATATTAACATCAACGCCACTAGATGTACATGTTACACTTTATTCAGTAAAATAAGAAAAAAAGTACTTCTTTTAATTCAGACTAAAAACATCACAATGTTTTCTGTTTATCCAAAGTATCACAGTCGTGATTAAAATAGAGTTTAAGGCTATCATCTGTCGGTCGTCTCTCTGTGAAAAAACGCTGATGGCCTTTTACAGGTAATTCTATTAAAAAAAGGGTATAAGAAATGAATAATAGGGAATAGACAGAGGGAGAAGAAGACGGACAGATAGACAGATGGATTAGATAGGCAGACATATAGACAGATAGAGGTGGAGAGAGATAGACATAGAGACAGATAGATAGATACGGAGATAGCTATAAATAAAGACAGATAGATAAAATATATAACGAAAGAAACAGAGACTAAAAGAGAGAGAAATAGAGGGAGAAAAAGAGAACGTGAAAGAAATAGAAAGAGAGAGAAAGAAAGAGAGAGAGAGAGAGAGAGAGAGAGAGAGAGAGAGAGAGAGAGAGAAATCTGTTTTTGAGCAATACATTGAATGCGCACCCTAGTTCAAATTTAGTGAAATCATGAAATGGAAATACAACCACATTAAGTAACTTGTGTTGGTTAAAATTTAAAAAAGTTATATCTGTATAATAAGCTATATTTGTCTCGTTTACAAAAAAAAAAATAAAACAAAAGACACAGACAGACAAAAGTACAGACGTCTACAACATTTTATTCCTTTTTTATGTCCTTATTTTTTTCTGAACCAGTTAACACTCCGGCTAATTTTGTTTGAATGCACAGATAAAAGCAATAAAATACTTTCATTTGAAAATAACCATCCTTTAGCCATCATTTTTTCATTGACTAATTAATGAAATGCCTCTATCCTACCATCTGTTTGTAAGGTTTGACGAATTTTACCACAAGCTCATTTTTTTCCAGTTGTAATATTTTTTTATCACAGGTCGAGCAGGGCGCATTTTTAATATAATTCTTTCTTTTATTAACAAGACACGAAAAAACTATATGGGGAAAATCAATTTGTTGTTCAGCTCATCAGTAAATTGTTTCCACTTTGGTGCGTAGCGCATAATCTTGAGTTCTTACGACAGGACAATAATTTAGTCGAAATTCCTATTTCCATCACTTGTTAAGGTTTTATCAATCCTGGTGTGCTGGTTTACTTAGGGAGCAGCCGCGCAAGCTATGAAATGAAAAAAAGAAGAGAAGAAAACATGAAATGGAAAGCAACATAGCTTAGGTTTTATCTGCAAATGTTTCTACTTTGGACGTTATTTTCAATAAACCCATATCAAATAGAATAATGCCTGAAGATTGGAGGTTGTCAACGGTAACTCCATTTGTTAAGAAATACGGGTGATGCAGGCAATTACAGACCAAATCGTTCAACATGTGCTTTGTGTAAGGTTTTAAAATCAATATTTTAAGACATTATTATGGAATTAGTTTGGAGAGTGGTATTGAATGACTGTCAGCATGGATTTCCTAATAAAAGATTGCTGATCACTGAACTACTCCGGGTAATGGACGACTTTACTAAGTTTGTAGATAAAAGCAAAACTATCGACGGCTTGACTTAAAAAAAACCTTTGACGTCTTCCCTCATTGAAGGCTGAGATAGATAGCTTGAATTGAGGGATCACACGTAATGTTTTTAACTGGTTGCACAATTTTCTTCAGAGTAGATAGATGGCAACTAGTGATTGTAAGTGGTATAATGTCATCTTACAGGAAAGAGGGGAATGGTGTTCCTCAGGGAAGCGCTACAGGTCTTATGTTGTTCGTTTTGCTTGTTTACCCAGTGCTGTATGTTCCTCGTGTGATGACACACACACAAAAAGAATATGACGGTCCGTCATTATTGATTCTCAAATTTTATATTTTACGAAAATACATGATGGCTTTGCTTAATTGGTCTGGAGCGTGGCTTATAGATAATCTTATATTTCAAAGTTTAAGATACTATCTATTAGTAATAATAGTCGTTATCACGTTTATTTCGTGGACTATTTGAAAATACTGATTTAAAAGGTGACAAAATGAGAAAGACATTGATCAACCTTTTACATTCAATTTAAACATTGTTGAGTGTACATATTAATGGCATTATGGATTAAAAGCATCATCTTTAGAATCTTCTATGTTTAGATAGATTTCTGTTTCTTTCTCTGTATAAACCCCTCATCAGAATTATTCTTGAGTAAGGAGATGTTTTGGCGCCCTTTTCTTATGAGACAACCTATATATGCAGTATATACATGGAAAAAAAATTTCAGAGTCTAGCAATTAAACTAATGTGGGATTTGTAGAAAATGTCTTATGCCGGTAGATTAAAAAAATTTCTAGTTCTCGATTTTTCAAAAGTATAGAAGAATACGACGCCATCTATTTCAATGTACAAAATTTTCCACAAATTTGATAAAAAGGCATCCGATTTTTAAGATATTCTAACTTTACGTTCACCAGAGAAGGTGATTTTAAAACATTTATGAGCAGGAGCAAACCAAACATCAAAGACCATTGGTTTATCTAGACAACTTACAATATTTGGCTAAAAATAAACATCGTTAAATATAATAAAACATAATAAGCTTGTGATACTCATGAATAAATGTCTCTTAAATATTATGTTGGTGAACTCTTGTTTTATAATTTTAGGGGGTACTTTAAGGATGATAGTCATATTCAGTCTATTGTAATGCAGTCATATGACGGTGCAGATTATCATCTTTAATAGCAATTTACCAATGTTCTGATCTAAATCTACCTATTAGTGCGGAATGGTGCAAAAAAGTGATTTAAAGTGTTTTTTTTAATTCCATACTACACAAATGGGTGCGCAATCTGCAATGAGGACGGCAATGTGACGTAGAGTTAGGTCAAAATCATAATTTTTTTTATTAAGCGCGTTAAATTTAAACAAAGTATAGCAAACACTTTCTAAGTACTGTAATATCTGTTTTTGTTTGCGTAGCTGCATGATTGTTACGATTCGACAAAATATCACAAAAGCAGCTTTCTGAGCATAGAAGAACGGATAACTAGTACATGTAACTTTGTAAAGAAAATAAACGTATTTTTATAGCTGGTTTATCTTTTAAGTTTTGTATTGAAATGAAAATAAATCTTCCAAACAGGGACTGCTTACAGAATAAGCAAAGCATTTCAAAGATGTGTAAAAGTAAAAGGATATTAAAGTTTTTTTTTATCATTTAATGGTTTCAAATTTTATCGAACATTCATAGATTGAGTGTTTTACTTTTTGTTCATTGCTCTTGCCATAATTTAAAGCTGCTAAACAAAAGTGTTAAAATACAGTTTTGTGGATATGTTCCTGGTATTTAAACATACAAACATAAATTATTTTAAAATGTTAAATATTCAGCCGTGAAACACTGTGCATGAATTGTAATTAAGGAGACAGATGTCTCTATCAAAATATTCATCAAACAATGTTTGAGTTTTTAGAGCAGAAAAAAAAATACGCCAGTGTTTTGAATTTTAATTTAAGTGAAAGAAAACCTTCACGGTTCGTTGATGAAATAGTGAGGTAAGAGGTGAGGCGATATAAACCAATGTTACTATTGCTTATTAAAGTTTTTGCTCTAACGAATTACATCTATTTACTCCAGTCGTTAAATATACTCGTATCTCTCTTTTTTATTACAAGTTTTGCCGTTTTACCCTTTTATCTGTCTGCTTGGATTGCAATGTGATAACCTTCTGTTCTTGAGTGTTATACCACAAACACACACATAGAGTTTAATTGTTCAGTCCTTTTCTTTGTTTAAACAAGTAGGATTATAATTTCATTGATGATAACAGTTTGAGATCACAGCATTTAATGTAAAGTGAGAGTGTTAGTCATTTCGAATGTGTTGCCTTTCATCCCGATCTTAGAATAACAGATTTCCTATACCTGTTTGTAATGTTAAATACTCTTGTTCCCCTACAATCCGTAATTTGATTAGTTTTTGTTTCATCTGCCTGTATTTTGAACAAGTGTAGAGAAAATTATTCATCAGTAAAGTTATCAAAAAGTTATCAAATACTTTATGAACTGTTTTTAATTTGAAAAGTTTTTCTTTAAAGAGTGTACACTATTTTTCAACTGATTGGTACAAATTGTTTAAGTTTGATTAGAAATTTTTTTTCTTCGTCAAATCTATTTCTTTATTGAGATAAAATGTTAATGCCATGGAAAACTATATTGGCAAATATATATATATATATATATATTTAATAATTGAGAAGTATTTTTCCACATGCCTCTTGTCAGCGGCTTGAGGTTCTATTTAAACATAATCTCTGTAAATTGGCTGAATGCACTCTTTCTCCATCATAGAAATCTCTATGTTCAATTTTCATTTATTCTAGATAAACAAATGAAACCTTAAATAGCACACGAACAAAACATGTTATCACGAAGTCACAAACATAGACGCAAAAAAAACCCACCAAAAGTAGAAAGCAGGAAAAATCCTCAACTCATGAATGGTATTCAAAAATGAAAATTTTATTACAAACTTAAAAATATTAACGTCAGTATTAAATGGAAAAATAGGGGAAGGGTTTTCTTTTAAAAAAAGATAGGACGCCTCACAAATACCATTATAAAATCATATAATAATTTTAAACAATCTATATAAATTACATTTTCAATCTTTCAACATTCCCTTTTTTCTAATTATGTTAAGCTATACAATTCTCAACTGGGTGTTCGTAGAAATAAAGCAAAACAAGCATTCTCTACCTGGCCAAGTTCCAACCAAAATTATACGCAAACGTTGGCAAAAAAACGAGACAAAGAAAATAACAGTTGTTTATCTTTATATGAACCAACTTGCACTACTTCCCGGTTCAAATTAAACTCACTCCATTTACATCTTTAAACGCATGGGATATTTGCTGCCAGTTTGGACAACTTCCAGGCCAAAAAAACATTTTAAATATAGCCTGGAAATAGTACACGTATCGCTATGCAAATGGATCACTAAATGGAAGTGTTCGAAGATCATTGTTTCCGACACTACAACAATCATGGCGTGGGCCGACAGGAAACTCTGGTCAAGGGAGAGTTATTGCACAAATTTTACCACAGCCAGCCATCCACTTGTAAAACATGCCATACACCTACAGTAGTTTCTTTTTATACACGCCCTGTTTTACTCTCTAGGAGAGCTGTATACTCTCATTCTTTTCTTTCTTTTTGTTTCTATTTCTTCACCCACATTTCTTATCCAACGTTTTGTCTTCTTTCTAAAGTTATCCTTACCGCTTCCTCAGCAATTGAACTGTAAAACTTGAAAAACGTAACTCTATACTAACTTTAAAACTATTTGAAATTTACTAATTAAAACTGACTTGGCCGCCTTTGAAAACTTTAACAATGACAGTGGCTGGAGGAAAAAAAAATTTAAATGATGACCAATTACCATTTCAGGCGTTTTTGTTAAGCAGTGATGCTTGTGTTTCTTTACCTTCACTACTTAGTGTTTCATATTTTTTTCTTACGAATTTTAACTCAACATGACACTGTTAGGTTCCCGCTTCCAAATTCTTTTTAGCATTACAAGAGTTTTTTTTTGATGCCCCGAAATTCAAAGCACAAAATGTGTGCATTAGCAAATTGATTTGAAAGTTCCCCTTATCAAAATTATTAATTTAGTCAGTTTTTTTTGTTCCAGAGATTGCATAATTTCATGCTGCAAATGTTTTGCTATTTGGATATTTTACCTGTGCAAGAGATTTTAAATCTTTTCATATGAATTCTCAACAAATACCCAAGAGTCTCTAAATCCGGTCACTTAGTCCAAAATCTCAATCTAATGAGAAATATATGTCATTGACTTCTTCTTTAAAGCTCATACCCCGTAGGAAGAGAATTGAACAAAAATACACATAAAAAGGGAAGACAGTTCATGTGCGCACTCCAATAGTGTTTTCTCTACTCAACATAAATTAAACGGTCACAATTATAACAATCTTTTTCAAGCGCTATATAATTCTTCAAAAATTAAAAAAAAATATTTTCTCAGATAGTTCCCTTACTTTGTTAAAAGGTATGAACCTGACTTTACTTCTAGAATATAGCAGAGAATAATTCAAATAAAATTCTTTTAAGTATAGAAACAACATAGAAATACATTTGTGAAATTCATCTTATAAAACACAAGAAAGTCTATTTTATAAAACTTATTACCCGTTGAGTTGTAATAAAGTATTTTAGACCAAAGGCAAAACTTCCAGAAAAGAAAATTAAATCTGAAAATACAGAGATTGGAACATTATCTGATTCGAAAAACAAACTTTTTGAAACTAATCTAAGTCACCACAACAAACACGATGTTATAGAACCAATGTGAGCACGGACATAGTACAAGACAACAGTTATAAAAATAGAAAGCTTGATAATTAAAATTTTTATATATAGTAATGGTATGAATTATGTAGATTATAATAACCCCACACCCGCACAAAAATGATGGTTACACAAGGTCGCACGATACTGGAATAACGGTATACATAGGCTTGAGGTCGGCTTCACTGAATAGCGATCTCACAAAACCAAAATAAGGTCGGACATTAGAAGCATGATGGTTAGTGCGACTGCGCAAATTGTAATGCGCAGCCACAATTTGAAAAAAAATTATGCAAAGTATTGCCGACAAACTTACGCTGGGCCAAATCATTGATTAAATGTGACATACATGTACATGCACGTAATGAATGCGTAGGCGTCGTTATAAACAAACTAAAGTATGAAAATGTTCACACTCTTAAAAGAATAATGAGCTTGTCATTTCAGAAGGTTTGAATAAACATGTAGTTAGAAAAATATGTCTTTTCAATTCTTTTTTGGGCACTTCGTGCTACCGCTAAAATGAACAACAAGAGCGATGAAGACAATGGATTTGCTCACGGCAGCTTCTCAGAGTGGACATTGTAAACAATTTAAAGCTTTACAATATTACGATGGCTGTAAAAAATAGAGATATCTGTGTCCAAAAAACGCTTGGCAAATGATGGAACGAACAACTTAGAGAGCATTTATTTGTTGATAGGAATAAAAAGAAATGAGTTTTATAATCTGAGAAAATAATTCTTAACTAAGATTCCATGGTGTTGGTAGGTTATAGAAATGAAAAAATATGTATAAGAATGTTTTTTTAATTTGGTACACGTTTTAACATCACTAGATATTCACAAAATCACACATTTATTTATCAACAATTATCATAAAAATAAACAATTATGTAAGCGCTATTCAGCAATTGCTGGAAAGCAAATGTAACGTACAAAAATAAATAGGTATTGTTATAAATATCATCTTTTATCATAACTTGTAGGCAGACTAAAAATAAATGTGAATAGAACCAATTTTTAATCCATAAGGAAAGATTGGTTAAAATTTAAATGGTGAAATTTATATCAATTAATGTAAGATTAGCTTTAATAAATTGTTGAAAGATTTTGATGTACATGAATTATGGCCAAATGGGAATGAATATTAAATTCAATGCGGTTTGCTTTAAAGAATATTTTATGACAATATATAAGCGTTGACAATACAATATCAATTATATAAATTTTGTTGAGAAAGAGTTGGATTCACCCGTCACCATATATAACACGACTGAGTTGACATACATATCACAAAATAAGTCAGCAATTTGTAGCAGCATATGAAGAAAGCGTTCAACAACTTGTGCCAAGGCATCAATACAGAGCCGCAACGGTAAAAAGATAAATGAATATAAGATAAACAATTATAATATGTTATGAGATGCAGCAGAGAAGGGTTGGACAAGTTAGATAAGGAAGAAGAAAGAGTTGCACAGAATTACAGTGAAAAAGAGGGAGAGAGTGAGAGAGAGACAGAGAGAGACAGAGAGAGAGACAAAGAGAGAGAGAGAGAGAGAGAGAGAGAGAGAGAAAGATTGTTAAAAAAAGCAGATTCACAACCTATCACTCCTTGAAACAAGAAAAAAAGCAATACAAAAAGTTTATACATAAATACGTTTCGGATTTATTTTACTGATTCTTCAGAATAAAAAAAATATAACAGAGAGACAAAGACAGATAGTGAGAGAATATGATATACAACAAATCACATGATTTTTTTTCCAATTGACAGTTCTCAGAGTTCAGGTAAAAAAATGTATTTGCATTTCCCTGAAACGAGCAATGTTATACCAGGTTGTTGATTCATATGACTGATACCTAGTTCTTAAACGTTCCCTTACGCAGAATAGGACTGACATAAAAAGCAGATGTCTCTCATTTTTCCCCGGTTATAACTGCAGTCGCTACTAGGAGAATAGTATATGAACAGCATACAAATAAAGTGCGTTTTCAAAAAGAAAAAAGCTTAGCTTAAATTCTACAACTGGTTTGTAAGTGTATGACATTAGGAAACGCATCCAATTCTTGGCTAGTCATGTCTACACAGTATCTAGTTGAGATCACTCACTCTGTCATGGACAAAATCAATGCTCTCTTAAATGAAACAATCAACATCATTAAGAAAAACTCGCAGACAATTGATAATAGCCGGTGTATCATTAAAAACTCTATTCTTTCAGGACTGTGGTCAGAGGATACTTCACGATTGGTTAAGACATCAGCTTGTTGTTACAACCTAAGAAGGTAGTATACATATATAAGATTGAAAAAAAAAACCTGTTGATTTTCATCTATTTCCTCTGCAGTATTATATTCAACAACTGCATTTTATTTTGACTTGAAAGGTCATCATTGGGATAGGTTTTGAAACAAAGCACGGTTGTTTCACACACCATAGACTTAATTGACATTTGTTTTGTTATACTTGGCATTGAAAAAGTAACTTTGTGAACACCACTTACATTATCGTCATAATCAAAATTTGAATTATAATTATAAAATAACAAATAAACAAACGCCTGGGATCGTTAAATTCAGTATCCTAATACAGAGTAGATCATAACAGAAAGCCGCCTAGCTCTCGTAGCGACAAGGTTGTATGAAAAAAAAACCAACAGTTATATTAGATTTATCATTGGTTTCATTCTGCAAAAAAATACATGGGCTGGAAGAAGAGGACCACACATTTGGATAGTTTTATAGCAATTGCGTCAGCGAGGTGAAATGACCATAGGCGCATCCAATTAACTATAGACTAATGGTGGTGGTGGTCGCATAAGAAATTCTGGGCGTGTAATGTACAAGTAATTACATCATTGTAAATTAAGTAAGCGTGGCTGTGGAAGAACTTGATCACCGCCAGGATAACCACCAACTTAGAACGATAAATAGACAAAAAACAACTAGTCATAACAACATGCTTTACACACGGTTTAATATTACAGTGTTCTCAAACATATGTCATTAATAAGATCATTTTTCATAGACCTACATGTTATTATGTCTAGACAGAGTTAATGAATATTCTTCACACGATAACTTGAGTACTGCAGGAAAAAATTTAAATTGATTTTAAAAAATTTGAATGTTTTTTTTTTGTTATTAAAAATTTACTAAACTAGATGTAATCTTTACACTTTGCAATATCTGTACGCGAAAAAGTGAAGTTGCTATAATTGGATAAAACATTTCTTCAAAATGTCATAAATATTCATTTATGTTTTACCGAGCCATATTAAGGCCCTTTTCCATGCGGCACAGGTTTTTGTTCTTAATGCTAATTGTTTTATGTTAATATATAAATAAGATTTTTAAAGTAAATGTTTTATGTGCCTATATTTAAGATGTTTTAAAATTATCTAAGATATAGAAATGCAATTGTTTCTAAAGGAGAACGGCTGTGGTCTATATTTGTATGATATTTTTAAGTCCATCAAGTTGATTATATTGTCGTGCAAGTTGCAACCGGCTACGCTCGCAGGTACATTGTACTATAAAGGCTATAATATTTATGTCAAGATGATAAGGCCCTTAGAACTTTAATTTATAATTCACTAGGTACAAAAGAGAGATAATAAAAAAAAGACCACACAAACAAAAGGAAACAGTCTGACTTGGCTGCAGCAACAAAAGCAAAAACTGTTGCTTCCCAATTTGCTTCCCAAACACCTCTAGCCCCTTATAAAGTTATAATTGTTATCTATCATTTAAAATTATAGCCTTATAATTGGGGGGTGGGTGGGTGTAAGAGTAACCATAATGTATAACCAGCGTATATTTGTTGGCTAAACGGAAGACAATCGAATACTGATTTTAGCACAAAGTAAAGAAACACTTGGAATGCCAATGGTTATTTTTGTCTGGGTTGTGTTTATACTGTTTATGTAGACGTTTTCCGAGTACCAACGAGAAGGGATGGAGTGGGAACACGAGAAGCTACACGGACTCACCGCCTTGTCTTGTTTTGACAGGCCCAGGCTTGAGAAAGCCAGGTCAGACAGCGGATGGGTGGTTATCTATAGGTTGTTGTTGATCAGAGCTATGAAATCAATACTCTAATACGAACCTCTTGGCTTCGGTTTCAAGTCGGGTCGATGGTGTTAGTTTAGGTCTAATTTCATCAAACTAAAAAGGTTGTGACAATGAAAAGTTAGAAAATGTTTGATGTTCGTTTTTATTTTTTTTTTTAAATTAAGACTGAGTTGGAAATAAAAGAAGAAAGAGCCATGTTCTTCACTAATGACGAAAGTGCCATAGATAGATAGCTAGACACAAAAAGATTTTAAAAAGTTGGGTTGTTAGATAGAGAGATAGGCATATAGATGAAAAGATGGATGGATAAATAAACAGAAAGAGAAAGGTAGAGCGTGATTGATAAAGAAAGGCAGCAAGAATAATAAAATGAAAGAGAAAAACAGCAGAAGAGTAAGAGGACGAATGGGTAGGAAAATGAGATAGAAAAAGAATCGTTTCTTGCCGTTTTAGTCTATCCGTTTAATTTTATTCATTTATGAGCGTGAACTTTTAAATATTTACCATGTCTTTCTCTAACCTGACTATTCTTTTTCAAAATGCATTCTCTTTCAGCATTTACCTATTTTCTCTTCTATATTGTCTTTCGTTCTGATTGACTCGAACAAAGCTGCTTTTACTTTATATTAAGCCAAAGGCCCCTGACCATTCAAATTTTTATTCTCCCCAATCCAGCCTTGCTGTGTGGTTGTATGAAGGAAATCAGCTACGAATATAAAATTTATCAGAACGACCTCAAATGAACATCAACCCGCAGACCAAAATAGCGCTGACAACATTCCCTACCGAAGCCACAAGTTTTCGAAAATCTACTGCACGATCTAAAAAACGAATAACAGGAAACATAATAAAGGAAAGAGAACAAAATAAAATGCGACAATAAGCCCAACTAACTACCTGTTGCTTTCTCAATGTTTTATGAATGAGAGCGATGGAGGAACCGTACCGTAACTTTCGAAAACAACATCATTACACATCAAATTAAAAAGGGGGAAAATACTCGAGATTAAGCAATGTCGCCAAGGGTAGAGCCAGGAATAGAAACGATGTATAAAATCGATGGAGTGCTTGCCAGAAATAGAAACCAGAGGCAGTAATTTTATATCCTCTTTTTTCCACCATCCCCCGCCCCTAATCCTTTTTTCCGGTTCTGGGGCAACGGTGATCGCTTTGATAGGAAGTGCGTCAGCAATGGAGTTGAAGGGATGTATAAAAATATAATTCCGTTCCGATTCGGTCCTCCTCACAGTGGGGTGGAAACTGTCATAAATGCTAAACGGGTAGGTCAGGAGAAGGGCGGGGGAAGGCGGGTCTTTTTTGTTGTTATTTTTCGGCGAAATTGTTTTGTTTGAGTTCTAGGAAAAACGGTTAAGGGTTAAAAGTAAGACAGATTCACAAAATGAAGACAGTAAGATAATAAAGGTAGAAATAGGGTTGGTGTAGAAGGTGAAATACGTGAGAAATTTAGAGAAAGACAGAAGAAATAGATAAAGAAGGACAGGGACGTCGGTTTTTACAGGCTATCTTTTGTGTGAACACATTACTATTAAATTATTTTAACAATATATTATAGTAGGTTTGTCTAACCATTTATCATTATTGGCGTTCTGTTGAATTTTATAAATGCAAAATATTAAAAAAAATATTGACAAAACTATTGTTAATGGCACAAACTGATTTTAGAATTGCCGTTTTTTTATCATAACTTTGGTCTATCTGTAGTCCTAATTTTGAAAAATAGATTCCCTAAAATTCTATAATACATACTGTCTGCAAAAAACAAAACAAAACAAAACAAAACAAACAACTCTAGGTTATCCGACTTGTTTGCCTTTCAGTGTAGAAAAGCATGAAAAATTAGTCTGTCTGTATTGATTTCTTTGACTACAACATCCTAAAAAAGAAGGCAGCCAATGTATTCACAAACCGGTTTACAAGATAACCGCTATACTCGCAAACCGGTTTCATTGAAACGCCGGATTCAATAAAGGTCAACAACATCTGTTGTTGCTTTTTTAAAATGTTATCAAACAAAAGGAAAGTTCTCTTTGGAGATTACCTCTACATTGCCAAGTTTCTTAGGTGTCTATTACGACAAACCGCAGATGGCCTTTTGCTTGGCTACGAAATCAAGACAGAAGTGATAGTAATAGCCCAGAACGCAGCGGTTCAGTTTTTGAAAACTATTTGTGGCTTAGATAGGGAATGTCGATTGAATAAAGAGCCTGGCTTTCTGGCATTGATTTGTCCTGATGGTATGCTGGCCCGACATCTGGTTTCAATCCAATAGAAGGATGGTCTTTTCAACCATTTTATCCTCAGTGTTTGTTGACTGCTCGGCTTTATCGATTAACTAGTACTTTGTGAACTCTATTTGAGCAGGGAGAAGAAAAGTCATGGTCTCGTACTTTATTTTTAGGAAGATAAACATGAAATTTATGCTTTTTAAAACATTTTTTTTTCTGTTCGACATTTTGTTGTATCCAGATTCGCTAATACAGAGCAGAAGAAGCTATAGTATTGCAGTTAAAAGTTTCAATAATTTTTCTTTCGCACTAAGAAATTAAGAAGGAATATTGTCCTATAAAATCCAACCTTTTTATTTAATGTTTATCACCCTCTAGCTCATCCCACGTTTATAATTCAACCTCAGTCCAAAAAAAGAAAAGAAAAGAAATGCAGCCTACCTATAAAACAATAGATATAGCAAATGATATTCGTATAGTATATATTGCACTTTTTTCCTAATTGGGGCAGCGATTCAAACTGATGATATCAAAGCAAAGACAAAAACTAATTATTCTACGGAGCGCTACAAAAAATCTTCTTTATCTCGCCAATTAAAAAGAAATAATATTTTTAGATCAGCCGACAAAATAGAAAAAAAACACCTTTCACAACAAAATATCAAATTGCTGTGTAAGAAATACATGTTGAAGCCCATTAAAATGATGATGAAAGACCCCAAACTACGGAAGAAGCAACTGAACAACGCTAGCAGTTTTGGCACCGGTTCTGGCGTGTATTCGTGATAGATCCTATCTAAGCTGGCATTAATTTTTTAAAGATCTTTCTTATCTTTCTTATGTCGATTACTTTCAAACTGAACAAGAATTCGCAGTTATATGAATGCATTGCTTTATCCATGGGCGAGGGCTAATGTATAATAGTACGGACTTTAAGCAGCAACGCGTGAGCATGACGGGAACGTCTGTGGGTCTATCTTTAGAAACTGAATTCATTATTTTTGGAGTTTACTCGACCTACTTTTCGATTTTCACGTACGCGTAGTGAGACACGGTGTGTGTGCATAAGGTCTCTATTATTCCTATCTGCACTCTTGTGCAAAGGTATTTCAAGCATTTATTCAATTTCTAAACGAAGGGCCCTAGGCTTGCAGTATTGAATTCATACTGAGTTTCAATTTGTCCTGCCAAGATCTACGTATATACCGATAATTATCAATCTGGTTTATAATGTTTATTGTGTGCGCGCCTCGAACTGTATGACATTTCACACCGCCCCTGGAAGCAGCTGGCGAGGTTGTGTGAGAATGTGAGTGTATGTGATTGGGTGAGCACAGGCTGTAGTTTCTGATCTGGCCTTGCCAGAATATCGATAGATCAGCACATTTTTAACTCAAGCTGTTGGCCAATAGAGAATGAGGAAGAAACCCACAGCACCAAATGACTCGCCCGACTTTCACAGGCTTTTCTCTTGATTATACCTTGATTGTCAGACTGGTCTTAAAACATGGCGACTAAATTCAATCTTCATTGCCATAGCTTCCTGATCAATATTTGACAACATTCCTGCGCAGGAACCCACAAGGAAGTAAAACGCACCTATTTTAACTATTTAACCCCTCCCCCACCACCGCATTTCAGATATTCTTCGAACGCGATCATAACTATTTTTTAGCGTGAAGAGCTTCAAAACCACTTAATTACGGTTGATTTGGGTATACATATCCTACCGTCCGATTAAAAAAGCTACCCATATCCTTGTTGCTAATGTCCTACTCGTGTTACTCCTGTTGATCTGTCTTAGGTTTCGCAGATAATGTTGACAGTGATAGAGCATTAGCTGCTAAGGTTGAAACTTAAGCCAAGCCAACAGCCTGTTGTTTCCCTGAACACGCATCCTCGCGAAGCTGAAGGGACGTAAAACTGACTAAAGAACAACCTGTTGTCCATTCACTAGCAGTTGATAAATTCAGAGGTGTGTCTGTGTGAGACTGAACTGTCTATTTTAACTTACAATCTTACTAAAGTTAAAGTTCTACATGTTTAGCAGGTGGTATCAATTATTCTTCAACAAATGTATTGACTTCGCTTGAGTAAAAAAGCCTTAACATCTTCTTCAAGCTAACAATAAAACAAGAAATATTTTAAAAAAGGTAGATAGCTGAAAAAAAAAGAGAGATTTCGACATCAACAAATTTCATTTGAAATTAAACCCAGCAGCATGATTTGTGTGGCCAGCTAGAAAAAGGATATTAGAAAAAATAATGAGAAATGACCGGTGCTATTCGTACAAAATAAATAAATTAGAAATTGTCACACATAATATTTCTCTCCCTCTCTTTCTTTCTCTCTCTCTCTCACTCGCTCTCTCTCTCTCTCTCTCTCTCTCTCTCTTTGTCCCCCCTCTCTCTAAGGTGGTCGTCATTAATATTGATATACTTATAGATTTATCTTTCTCTCAGTCTCTGTCTCAAGCATACAGAATAGGTCAATCAATCGCTGCCAATTGTGTCACTGTGCGACACGACTCACTTGCATGTTGGTTGCTTATCTGCACTGTGTACTGCTTGCTCTCTCCGAGATTGGCCAACTTGTCAACGAGAATCTCTCCAGCTAATCTTAAAATGACAGCACTTGAAGTTTGAAGCACCTAAACCAACACAGCGCTCAATAACTCATTGTTTTATCATAATATGTCGTCGGAGTGAAAATATACAAAGCGAAATATTGCATTTTGCTTTGCGATGTCCCGTAATATATTTGGAATGAAGCTAGGACATTTGTCAGCTCAAGAATAGTATGCAGTGGTGGAGAGAAAGCAGCTTTTTGAATTCTGTAAGAAATGAAAAATAGAAACTAAGAAATGTAAAAAGGTCATTGATGGGAGGCAGGCAAATCGTCAGAATGTTTGGCATCCCGTGGATGTGGCTACATCTAGTAAAATCTTGTATTTGGTTATCCGGCCACTTTTGCAGCCCTAGAGGCTAGTTGGCCATCAACAGATGTTGTAAACTGTTCGAATACTGGTTCATTGAAGCCATGTTGAGTCCGTCGGTGAAATTCTTGTGTCCCTCAGGGGAGAAGGTTGTGGTGTTGTTGCCGCTCGGAATATCCGGCGTGCTGGCCTGGCTTAAGGGAGATGATGCTGAAGACCTGAGAGCGGGGAATCCCGATGGCCGCTTGTAGTGGGACAAGCTGTTGGGGCGAGTCGGGCCGACAGGGCTTGTAGTAGCTGCTGCACTTAGCGAAGGGGACGACGCACTGGAAGGGAAGCTACTGGTTGTATTGCTCTTGCTAGGAGAGGGCAGACCTGAGGAGTTTGAGGCTAGAATCAGGTCATGGAAGCTCAGACCTGGACCCTGTGGGGACATAGAGTGTGGAGACAGGTGTGGAGAAGAATGAGACGACGACACCCCTGACGAGTGCTGGCGTAGGAAGTCAGATGGATAAGCCATGCTGTTTGGAGAAAGTTGCTGTTGTTGTTGTTGTTGTTGCTGTTGTTGTTGCTGCTGCTGCTGGAGCTGAAACAAATGTGGAGGCTGTTGCTGGGGTTGGAATTGCGGCGAGTATGGCATTGAAGGTGATATGCGGTTCTGTTGCTGTTGTTGGTGTTGTTGAATCATGAAACGCTGTTGCTGGTCCATGAGGAACTCAACGCGAGGATCACGGGGAGACAGAGAGCGCGGCCGTTGAGGTCCAGCATATCCAGTTGGTGGTCGCTGGTGCTGCATCTGCTGCTGCTGGTGGTGTATAGGCGGCTGGTGTTGCTGGTGGCGAGCAAAGTTGCCAAGCTCTGTCGGCGACAGGCGGTTGGGCCGCTTCACCTGAGTCTTAAGTTTGGTGGAGCCGAACTTTGTTTGGGCGAACATGGCGGCTGTGAAGTGTTGACGATTTGGTGGCTGACCGTTAGATATCGGGGTCGCTACTGGAGCAACACGGGGCGGGTTCATGTAGGACTGGGGTGTTTGTGGCTGCTGCATTCCGCCCATTCCGCGCGACTGAAGGTGATTCTGGTGGTGCAGCGGAAGCATGCTGCTGCTGCTGTTGTTGTTGTTGTTAACTCCGCTAGTACTGATGTTACTCAGGTTGTTCAGAGCACTGTTAGGACTGATTGAACTGAACAGCTTGTTGGATGGGGAGACTGCTGTGCTCCACGCCCCCGGGGGCGGAACAGGTGAGGAGGGCGACATACTTAGGTTAGACAGGGACGACGATAGCGAGTCAATGGGCTGAAAACTCGACAAGCTAGAAGCATCACTGGTGCAAAACGCCGTCACGTCTGGGGTGAAAGCTAACAGATCTGGAGTGAATGTTGAGGAGCCGATGCTCACATTGGCGTGAGTTGCCATAGAGGAAGTGGGAGAAGTGTCCAGCGAGAAACATAAATCACTGGGTGGTGATAAAGCTGGTTGCTGCAGAGCCTCGGGCGTGAAAGCCTCAGCATCCGGATTGAATCCGCGACTGACTGCCTGGATCTCTGTATCATCTTGTAACGCCCCGGCAATAGATTTGTCTTCACTGGGCTCAGAGTAGAGAACTTTTACAGCTCCACGTTCACCAATTTTGTAACTGACCTCGGCAGGGTCAATCCAGATGGTGAGATCTTCCGGGAGATAACTCTTTACTTCGAAGATGTCCAGGCCGGCTTTGGCTGCGGCATCTACCAGCACGAGATCAATGTCATCACCGTTACCCTTGACACAGCGGTACCCAGAGCCTTTTGAAGGACGCTCCGGATACCAGTGGCCCTGGAACTTCTGTTTTAGTCCGATCTCTAGCTCCTCACCAAACAGGTCTACCCTCCTACGAGGAAGCTTGTTGTACAGGTAGGAGATGACGAAATTGAGCGCTACTGAGATTTCTACATGCATTGTGTTTTGTCCGTTTTGTATTCACGTAGATTAGTGCTATAAAAATTAATTTCTCTCAGTAAAAACGTTAAGTAAAGCTGGAAATTGTATATAATACAGGCCACAGCGTTGGAAAAAAGCTTTTTGCAGAGGAAGAAAACTTTGAAATTGGCGTTTGGTTCTTGAACAGATCACGTTAAACGCGAGTTCATCAAAGATTTTTTTTTTTACCAAAAATGTCTTTAATAATGAATTTCACAGAGTCGTGTCATTCAAAATGAGACTGTTGGCAGCAACATCTGGGTGTGGAAGAGAAACAAAATCGACACTGTTTTACAATGATGGGAAAGCTTGTAATAAAAATATAAACTTTCGTTATGTTAAATACATTTAAAACCATTTTATAAGTACTGAAGAACATTTATATAGCGGTACTATTAAATAACGAAACTAAACAACACACGCCGATACCTTACAAAGTTTAAGGATAGCTGCGAGAAGTTAATTTGAAAATTTTAAAAAAGATTACAAACTTTTTAATATACTTGCATCGTTTTTTTAACGCATGGTAAAACGGATGTTTTATTTGGCCTGTATGTGAAACGAATGACATTGTCAAGTGTTACACACAACAGTATCAAGTAATAAAACAAGGTAGCGAATGGCCTGACTAGGGGATCTGAACAGGGATGCACTAAAATGTCGGCCATGAGATTAAAGCAAACTCAGCACTATGAACTCTAGAATGAAATATCAACGCGTGAGCGAACTGAAGATGAATACAACCATATCCTATTCTGTAGGCCAATCCAAAAAAGTATCAAGTCATTTTTTAGAAATGATTTGATGTGAAGACATCAATATAGACAAGAACTTTTCCATAAGTAATATTCAAAACGAAAAAAGACACCACACAATTTATTGAGCAGTTAACAGAACATGATTTGATTAGTTCATGGTCACCTGTAACGTGACTTTAAAGCAAATAAATTGGCAATATTTAGATTTTAATTGCAAAACTTGTTTTCAATACCACTCTTGAAAACTATTTTTAGTTAAAACAACCCGTTTGGATTCTCTAACGAGTTATGGTCCAGTTATTGAGATAATAAGATTAGAAAAAACACAGCTCTTTTGAAATTGCCACCGATAAACGCACACTGAAAAACAACTACCAAATTGTAGAATGTATACAAATTTTTACCATCTATGTAAGCGCGAACCCCAGAATACGTTAAAAACTTATAAGCCATCAATGTACAAAATCATACTCAAATAAATAATGGTCAACAAAAATTAAGGCGAAAGCAGCGCAGTTGAAAAAAGTTACTAAATAAACTATCTGACAAAGCAGAACGACCAAATAATTAAAGAGTGTAGGTAAGAAAAACGTATTCTTCACATAAAGATCAAATACAGCAAGAACTCCAGGCAAACTTAACAACTATCTGTAAAACGGTTGTGAATGCTCAGCTTCCAAATGATCAAACACCATTTTGTCACGTACTGGCTGAAATGTTATAGGGTCGTAAAGCTAGTGCTAGTTTTGATTCTGCATCCTCCAATACCATGCCCTCGATATAAGTAAAGAAAATCATATCCTTTTAGTAAAACATTGAGAAATTTTACATTTTGTTACAATCGTATGGGCCAATGATGTTACAATACTTCAAAATCAACTAATTAGTCGATTCTTATCGAGTTGGTATAAATAAAACTTACTTTATCACGAAGTTTAATGAGAGACATGCGAAAATCGTTGTGAACAAGTGAAATGTTGGAATCTTAATTGATGTGATAAAATTTTTTTTTAAAATTAGTAATGCTAAACTAGTTATCGAATAAGATTATTATAAGAAATCAGCAATACTTGCATTTTAGAAGCAGATCCAATTTCTGATGCTGCTGATTTTCATAGCACCTAAATTGCCTAGTCAGTGGAAGACTTAATTTGCATAATTTAGTTTTATCTACTCTACAGTGAACATCTACTTCAGGTCGGCGTGTGTCGACCAACAAGCGTTCGACAAAGTCTACGATTTCAGTAAAAGGTTACCAAGAATTATGAATTGACTTTAATTTGCAATAACTTGTATACTTAAGAAGGCAGTATTGATTTTATGTCTCGCTGAAGTATACAGTTTGCTCATCATATATCCGATCTGAATCTGAGTATAAAACCCGTGCCAAATTTCGCAACATGGATGGAACATATTGCCCGACGCGTAAAATCACACCTGTCATTGCTGTAAGTTGAGAGCACTTTGATCAAACGAGATTCTTGTGGGTGGGTGGTTATGTTACTTAATTAAACAAAAAAAGCTGTGTATCTTTCTCTCTTCTCCTCTCCCTATGCCTCTCCTTCCTCCTGTCTCCCTTTTCTCTCTCTCTCTCTCTGTCTGACTGTCTGTCTGTCTCTCTCTGTCTCTGTCTGTCTGTCTGTCTGTCTCT
>BMAT01006488.1:148829-159880 GCA_019649035.1 Elysia marginata
GAGAGAGAGAGAGAGAGAGAGAGAGACAGTGAGTATTAGAGAGAAAGTGAGAGAGAGAAAGAGAGAAAGTTAAAGAGAGAAAGAGAGAGAGCGAGAGAGAAAAAGAGAGAGAGGGAAAGAGAGATAGAAGAGGAGATATAGAGAGATATATAGATAGAGAGAGACAGAGAGGGATAAAGAGAGTTACAAAGAGGTAGGGAGCGACATGGTAAACAGTGGAAACTATTATTGCGTCTCCAAATCTCTGTATCATTATAAAAAAGGACTATCTGACCGAGTTTTGTATATTGTGGTTTAATATAATCATAACACGGACAGGCAGACAGAGAGCGGTAGAAAAAATAGAGACAAAGAGAAAGGCAGACAGACAGACAGAGAGACAGAGAGACAGAGAGAGACAGAGTGAGACCGAGAGAGAGGCAGAAAGAGAGACAGAGAGAGAGACCTGTGCACCTGGGGCATTCTCAAGCAAGTTGGATTCTGTGGGTGATGTGTGTCACGACACAACACAATACACATACACGCACATTGCAACGTGCTTGACAGAATGTCTATCATACACGAAGATAAACAATACAGTAATTATGTACACACATTTATTGAGAAAACCCCATGCGTATTCACCTAATGAAAAAACTCTCAAGTAAATAAATTGACAAGCACTATCTAAAGTTTTTTACATCATTCGAAAGAGAGAGAGAGAGAGAGAGAGAGAGAGAAAGAGAGAGAGAAAGAGAGAGAGAGTGAGTGAGAGAGAGATAGGGAGACAGAAAGATAAACAGATAGATAGATAAATAAATAGATTGACAGAGATGTTAAGACCGTCGAAAGGATAGTCAGACTATTCTAGGAGATGTAGAGGAGTGGCGTTTTTGTTTCGTACAAGATAGTCTGTAGAAAATATTATCATCATCATCACAATCATCCTCTTTACAAAGACTCCAATCACCACAACGATCATCACTTTCTTCATAATCACTATTTATTTACTTTATTGGTTAAAATTTTCACTGTTTGTATCATGAAGTAACTAATAGAAATATATCTCCAAACTGTTCCTCATTTTCTCGTCATTCTCTTCTCTCTCTCTCTCTCTCTCTCTCTCTCTCTCTTTCTTTTTTTAAATCACCTTAACTATAAATGTCATCATCAAGAAAACCCTGAAAAATAGACTCTAAACTTAAGATCATCATCAGAAACTGTCTTAAGTCACACTCACAGTGTACACACCAGGCTTAACGTGAGAAACTAACCAGGTGTGAGGGTGGTAAGAGATAGAGACACCGCCGGTCTAGCACTATCCACAGCCTCAGCTCATCAAATCGAGGCCCAAACCTTCCTTGAGAGCTCTACTTACAGCCTTATCATCAGAAGTGTGAAAACTCTTGGAAAAAAATGTTTAATATCTAAGTATAACGCTTATCTACACAGTCTAGGCACTTCCCGTGTAATGTGAGATGAAATGACTTTGCCTTCCATCCGTGTCGTACTTTGCTATGGTTAGCTCTAAGATCTTGGCTCATTATACTCATAATATTATTTTGTACCACCAATGATAACTGCAAATTTGCGCATTATATGGCCACCCTTAAACAACCCCCTTTTTAGATACACCATTTCATACTATTTTAACAAGGAACGAAAAAAAGTACAGGCATATTTATTTATCCGCGTACCGGTAACATGTTTCTTATCACCAGACCATTCAAGTGTAGTAATCATCAGGTCAAGTTAGGTTTGTGGCTGAGATTGAAACAGCGGTATATTGTTACGTTACTGCACTAAATATGAACTCTACATCAAACTGATTTAACCTCAATAGTTTAAAAGCGGTTTATTGTAATAGAATAAAAAAAACCAATACAAAACAAATTAGATTTATTTATAGCACATACATATAAAGTATTCCAGCCTTTTTTAAAATACCAGCCAAGGCACAACAATGTGGCCAAAAGATCAAAAGGATCCAGCTCTGTTGTCTCTTATTTAGGCGACCAGACATGAGCAATAAGATGTAACATTCAAAACCCTGAGCATCGTTTCGGCCAGCTAAGCTGTCAAGTCGTTCCATCTCATTGTTTGGTATTGATCTCTCCACACCATGATGAATAAATGCACCCCATGGGTTATGAATACGACGAAAATATTTGCACAGTAAAACAATGTAACGTTAATTTTATGTGAAAAGTTTTTTCACGTTAAGTGCCTAAATATAATTATACATTTTAAAAATGTTTTAATGGCGTTTTAAATTTCTATTTGGGTTAACTGTGAAGTCAGCTGTATCTAATATTCAGTTATCTATTATACCAGCGACAAAACCAGCGATAAAACCAGCGAGTTAATGGGGGACACATTTCTTAAATCCAGATAATTTTATTTTTACAGTGTAACTAAAAGTAAAAAAAGACGACTTCCTAATGTCATTTTGCTGGTTTTCTGTGCCTTTTGCTTCATCACTGCTGATAATGGGAGTAAAGACTAAAAATTTCTGGTTTATCTTTTCCATTTTTTTCCCAAACACAAAATACTGTAGCACTTCCTTGCATCATTCCTATATGTGGTGCTTACCCTGAGTGCAGTACTTCAATTCAGATGAACAAGTGTGGAGTCGGGGTTCGAGTCCTCTCTCGGCAACTCAGTGTTATGGTAAAGAGTTTTTAAAACATATTTCTCTGCAGTCAGGCGTTAAAAAAGTATGCGAATAGGGGCAGCGAAACATCTTGTCATTGTGTTAGGTAAATTCGCTTAGATTGCTGCTACTCGTCTATTAATTTAAAAGGTATTTTTGTTGGCATTGGCCTTTAGCGGAACCTGCATTAAGGACTTAGACAAGAGCATTATGAGTATTTAGCGCTACCGGTAGATATGAAGCGCTCTTTAATGTCTCTTTGCTTCCTGAGACAACTGCTGCTTTATACAACATGAAAAATGGTAAAAATCACTGGGAAAGGGTAAAAAAGGTAGGCTTTAGGAAGTGAGACTAAGAGCGAGAGAGAGAAGGGGGTAGATAGAGAGAGAGATAGTTAGTCAATGTTAATTACATGTTATGTTTGCATCTAGGATATCACCAGGTGTGATCGGAGTACATGTATTAACTCGCCCCTCGATCGTACAGAGTAGTATTCGGTTTCCCATAAAATAAATTTACAAAAAAGCGTGGCCATAAATAAAGGTCAAGTTCTGATATCGATGACATTTTCATTAAAGTGTGCACTATTTTTAGGCTAGCACGCACACACACATAGCACTCACACACATAATGTTCTCGGGACCACGCAAAGCGATCTGAGCATTGAACGCAGTTTCGGTAACTTTTTTTTTTGTTAGCGCAACGCCCTCGCCAACTTCATAAATTTCCGATCTCGTGGTATTTCACATGGATCATGCATCGTGGGTTATTTTATTAAGCATTATAACCTGCACGCATGTACAAAATATATGCAATGTTATTGACATTTAATGTTTCCATCAGCGCATGGAAAAAAGGCCTGCCACTTTGGCGAAATAATTAGGATGGAGGCAGGGCAGAAAGTTCACCATAAATGAATAATTTTTCTTATGAAATTTTAAAGGCAAACCAAGGTTAGAGCATGATTTATTTTATGTTGATTTGAATACATATTAAATTCTATAATACGAGTCGGACAGCGCATGTTGAACATTCAAAGATGTTGGTATTTTAAAACTAGTGATTATGCTTTCTATTTAGCTTCCAAATGTTAAAAATTTCCGAACATTCTTTCAATGCCATTGTAAACATTTATGTGGCAGGAAAGTCAATTCACTTTTTCTATCTCAAACTCACAGATATGCAAACATGTTTTACGTAGAGGGTAAAAGGAGGATAAAAAGTGATGAGGGACGTGTCAGTTCTTCTATCTCTATCTTCGCTTATAAAGAAATAATTATATCCTGAAAGGTTTGGCTTACTTTCTGTTGTCACTAGTAAAAAAACTATTGTGGGTTTTGTTTTCTGCCTGTCTGTCTCGCTCTCTTTTTCTCCCTCTCTTTCTCACTATCTAAAACACACGCACGCACACTTTTGTACTAAAAGAACCAAGAACTGTATGACCCCGACATTCCCCCAAGTCCAAGTACACAGCCTGACTTTAAGTTAACCAAGTATAATGGAGATTGAACTATTTTGATTCTCGACCTTGGCTGACAATGATTATTCTGTGTATTGACATGATTGCGTCACTCGGCAAGAGATCAAAGAAATTGGCCGGGTTTACCTGGTGTGCGTGTTAGTCTATGTCAGACGTCATGCAGGATGAAAATGTACGCATTAGAATCCATTGCATGATTGTATTTACATTCATACACCAAACTGTGTTAATGGGCCGTGCCAATAATAACCATTGTGAACTTATCGAAACCATACAGTTGATTTAAACAAACAATTTTGAGGCTGTAGTTTTGTTTACAGCGTTAACCTTTTTTCAAACTGTCAATCTTTAAATTTAGAGACGCTAGAATAATTATTTGGTCACTCTGTTTTTTATTGTCGCAAAGCTTTCAGAACTTAATACAAAACACAATCTCGGGATAGAGCAATGATCTTGTGAACACTTCAGTCCTTAAAAGTATAATAAATGTTTTGAACTTTCCGATACTTATTGATTGACATTTTTAACATGAAAGTTTGGTTTTTAGAAAATATGTCCGTATTTTCATCCTGTTTGATGTTTATCTTTTATTACTAACGGTCTCGATCTCCCAGAAGAACCCAATTAAAATTATCTTTAAATAGATCTATATAATACATGAATACATTTAAGGCAATGAACATTATAACGATTTGTATCTTATAATTTTTGCTTTTATTGTTGTTCTTATAACGCGGTAAAATATAAATATATGCATTAGAGAACATCTACTTCACTAGAATTTTTCGCTCTCGCTAAAATGATTTGGCAACTATTCAAAAACGCATAATAGAAAGTGAATAATGTAAGAGTCCTTTCTATTTTACCGGTTCTGATGTTTGAAAAAAAAGTGTATCAGAGAGATGATAATAACTCTAAAAATTTGTAAAACTAAAAAAGACTTAACTGTACATGAAGGAAATTAACGAGAAAAAAAAGGATTATCACAGAGGCAGTTTTGACTCAACGAATGGTACGACCAGAAATTTCGAGGAAATGTTGAAACCAGAAAAAAAACAATCATCTTTAGATATTTTCATTTAAATACTGTGTCAAACATATTGTGAAAAAAACAATGTTCACCGAAAATCAGAAGAGAAAAAAAAAGAATTTTAATTTTAAAAATTAATGACCCCTTACCTTTTCGAACGAGAGGCTCACACCTTTCTAGCCAGAAATCATCATCAAAAGACTAGAGAGAAAGGTTTGAATAAGCTTGAGTTCCTGTTGTTGTTGCTATTGTTGGCAGGTAGCTAAAGATCTCTAGAACTGCTCTGGGTTGAAGCGGAGTGCCAGGTACCGGTAAATCTGGCCTTATCAGCAGGTCAGTTTTGTCTGTCTGTCCGAGTCCAGGTGATGAGAGTGAGAGAGAAACAAATGCATGCAGCACTGGACAGAGATGCCCTATCAAAAAGATCCACAGAGAGTAAGAGCGAGCCAGACAGAGAGAGAGAGATACTGAGAGACTTGTTCACTTGTATTTCCTCGCGAAGCGACGAGTGACAGAGGAAGAGGGGAGAAGAGGCAAGGGGAGTTAATGAGACTGACTGTGCATTCGTCGAGGTGGCTCAAAAGTGGATGTTGAGATCGCGGGGGCGGCAGATGGGTGAGTGTGGGTGGTGGAGTGTTGCTGTCGTGAGCCAGTGGTAGTGGTGATGCCCGTGGTGGTGGAGTGTTGTTGTCGTGAGCCAGTGGTAGTGGTGATGCCCGTGGTGGTGGCGTAGAGGACGAGCAGAATGTTGTTGTTGATGGTCGTAGCGGCGTTAGAGAGAGGATTATGGCAAAAAAATGTCTGAGGCTGGAGAGCAAGCGATGTGAATAAATCAGCTCAGCAAGTAAATAGTCGATAATCAGTGATGATCTTAGTGATATTTGACAGGGATGTTCGAGATATATACTGATTAATTGAAATCTGACTTATACAGAGAGATACAATCAGATAAATAGACAGAGCTGAAGAGATAGATAAATCGATAGATAGATAGATAGCGATAGGGAGAGAAAGAAACAGAGAGAGAGAGTGAGAGAGAGAGAGAGAGAGAGAGAGAGAGAAAGAGAGCGGGGAGAGCAATTCAGAAGAGGCGGGAAAATAAGCAGACTCATTTATTCTTAGCTTTGCTTAAAAAAAAAACTACTCGTTCAAAAACAACACACGAAACTGTTGGAAATAAACAAGTCGAAGTGGAGAGAAGTCATATACAAAAGGGTTGAAAGCTAAGTTAGTTAAGAGAAATTAATGAGGATGTAAAATGTTGAGGAAGAAAAAACCTGTCAAACTTAAAAAAAACACCTATTTCGCTAAAGCAAGAGTAGTCATTAGATTAGCGCGAAGAACAAATTGACTTAAAATTATTTTCTTAAAAGAAACAGGTGGAACGAGAAGAGAAAAAAGAGACGAACGACAAGAAGAGAAACAAAAGTGAGGAGGGAGAGAGGAGAGAAGGAGAAGAAGAAGAAGAAGAAGAGGAAGAAGAAGGAGATGAAGAAGATGAAGAAAAAGTACAACAACAAGAATAAAGGATAAAAAACAAACATGAACAAGTAGAGCAAGAAGAAGGACAAGAAAAACAGAAAATAAGAGGCGAAGAATGAACAATACCAGGGATATTATTTCGCAACAAGCTCGGGTTTCCACCTACCCACGCACCCGCTTCACGACTTCGCTCACCGCCTACTATCTCCTCTGATTCCAGCACCAATTTGGCATTGTTCCGACTCTGCCGTTGTCCGCCCATTAACCACCGTTTATTTGTGACTATACTGGATTATTTCTGGAGTCATATTTATTTATTAACAATAATTGATAAATTTTTATAACCCTGTGGGCAAATGGGACATTGAAATATCGCGTTGGATGATGACAATGATACAAAAACATATTAACTTATCGATATTGATAAAATGAGGAAGTATCACTAACAAGGAATAACGAAGGTCTTTCAGATTCCAGCTTGTTTATTATGGCGATCGTTAACGTGGTGGCATAAATTATGTTCGTTTAAGTACTATAAAGTTTCGTGACGAAATTTAATCCTACCATTTTTAAAAGGTTTAGAACAGGAAATAAACTCTAAAGATTAAAGGTAAGAAATGTTAAGAAAATGGGAGGCAGCGTATGCAAGTATTAGAAAGAGGGGGGGGGGAGGGATGGTAGGAAGTTAGCAAATTGTATAAAAGGGAAGGAAGAAAAAAGAGGTAGCGAGAGAGATAGAGAGACGGGCTTACAGAAAGTCAAACAGAGCCTTAAGAAGACCCATAACATATAAAGAGTGCGAATCGGAGAAAACGCACGGAGAGACATAAACAAGCAGACAAACAGCAGGAGAGAAAGCGGATAATGTCTGTTGTGGTGTTAATATGCTGCTTATGTTTATGAAAACTTTGTTGGAAGTAAGGGGATGGCACTTCTGGAATGAAATTCCCGACAGATTGTAGCACGATGAAGTGAAACCGGTCCAAGAGAAAGAGTATTGAAAGAAAAAGCTTAGACACTAATACCTCATATGATATACATGACCGAGGGAGAATGGGCTCTCTTAGTTACTCAGTTTATTGAATTTTAGCGTCCCAGTCAAATCAGAGCTCGAGACGGCGCTTGGGACAATTAAAAGCGTGCTGCCACACTATGATGTAAGGAGCCCTTTCATCCACCACACCTAGTCACACTATCCTGACATAGGGTCGTCCAAACTTAACACTAAATCCATAATGCCAGACATTAGGCGGATCAGCTGCTAATACCAATTTTAAAGTCCTTGGTTTGACTCGGCCGGTGATCGAACCACGCACCGCCCGATCTATGAGCGAGTGTCTTACCGCTAGGCCCCAGAGACGGTGGGCTGTCTCATATAGAGTTTTCAGCACTCCGGTTGACTTCTGGTATAAAGTTTTACCGCTGCATTAAATCTTTACTTTTTGTTTTATCTCTAAGACAACCAATTAAATTTAATAAGTAAATAACTGCTGACAGACCGAGACAGAAAAAAATAGGGCGCAGTTTTTGCAAGGATTATGGAAACAGACTGTAAGGCGTGTCTTAAGGTAGATGTGATGTGCAAAGATCAGATAAACGCTAGCATAACAGGGCCTGAGACGGGCGGCATCAGGCAACGGTCCGGCTTGCGATTTCCAGTTGTCTTGAATTTCCAGAAGAATAAAAATTTTCATTTTGGTTCTTTTTATTTCATGTTTGTACATGTAAATACACTTTTTCTGTCTGTAAATCTTTTTTCTTTTTGCTGATCTTAGATTGCTTCAAATTTATTCCAATTAATACGTTATTTTAAGAGTTAAAGAACTCTATAACTATTTTGACCTATTCGTATTCTGTTGTTTTTGTTTTTCTTGTTGTTATTTTGTTGATTCTATTAGTTTCACATAGCTAGATTTTTTAATTTTCGCAACGATTGCTTCAATAATAATCAAACTTTTGCCAATTTCTAAATGTTCCCTTGAAATTTTGACGGTTTTGATGATGCATTTCTCTTTGCGTTGGTGTGATTTGCATCATGAAAGAAATCTAAATTGCTTTTTCCTTCTCTAAAATAAACTTCTGACAAAAAATTGGTACTTTTAGTAATCCTATCAAGTTTCAATGTGCCTCAAGGTATAGTATTTAAACATCTCGTCCCTGTCTCTCTATCAACAAGATAAAAATGATCAAAGATATTAAAACGCTTTTTGATTTCCTGACGAGCAAGTCTCATTTGATAGGTTAATTAATGCCTCTATTAACTAGTAGAGGTTCTTAAACACGGGCAATTATAACACCATAGAATAAAGAACTAGTAGAGCCAATTACAATGTGGCTCTGATGTATCAAGTTTGAAATTGAAGGAATGTTAAACCGTGGTAGCTTGAAAGTCATAAGTTTTAAAGCTCACAGAACCTCAAAATTAATGACAGTGTTCAGCTTTATTGTAGTAAGAATACGTTCAAGTTTAGTTATGACCTATCCTAAAGTGACAGATAAACTCGGCACATTCAGGTCAAAATCGTGACTAGAGCTATCTGTAGATCACGATGTAATTTTAATTCTTGCATAAAATGTTACATGTTTTGGAAGGATCCAATTAATTAGAAAAACAAAAGGCTACACAGATAAAAATGCGTTTTTATTTCAAAAACAAAAAAAATCTGGTTCTTACAGGTACCTTAGATTAGGTGGGACAACAAACTCATAGTTAAAAATAGGAAATACTCAAAAACATTTGCAGCCTACCATCTCAGACACTCAAGCAGGCAAAGATATTTGTCTCTCTCGATCTGTCTATGTTTGTCTCTCTCGATCTGTCTATGTGTCTATGTATCGATTTCTCTATCAATCTGTCTATGTGTCTATGTATGTACCTATCTACTTACGTAAGAAATTAGTTTTTATACAACAGAAGAAAGTGCTCAACATTTCTTTCGATAATGGGGCATGAATATGTGTAAAATCTAGATTTAAGTTACAATTAATCGTTACACCGCCATTTCGTGCCCCGTTAAAAACATTCGTCGAACGACTCCTTATCTTCTGGGTCGTGTGCAAGTAAATTACGGTAGCGATGCATACAAGTTCCTAGTAGTTCTTTCCGTTTATTCATTTTTATTTATTTTTTTATACACTTTATTAATCCCTTTCGGGAAATTTGGCTTCTTTACTCAGCATAACTGTGTCGCCACAGAGCAGCGCCACTAGTGCCCCAGCAGACCAGTACACGACTTTGACGGCCACTTTTGACCCATATCCAAGGCGTTGCAGGCGCATATAACACAAATTTCATTTTACAGGTGGGTGGACCAGGGAAAGTCAGGGTAAAATGCTTTGCCTAGGCAATTGCAACAAGGCATGGTCAGGAGTCGAACCCGCGACCTCCAGATCTCGAGTCCGACGCGCTAACCACTCTGCCACAATGCCTCTAAGAACTGACATTTGTAGAAAACAAAAGCACTGAAAAAATTTCCAACATAATGTTATAAACCACCACTTTAAATGAATCCAGCTGCAAAAGAAGCCATAAAAAAGCAAAGAAAGAACAGGCCTCACAAGGTTTGTTTTCTTTTAAATGATGTAATATTTTTCTAGTAGGCAGAGGATGCAGTTCTTTTCGTTGACATTGAGAAAGCGTTAGATTTTTCTACTATTTTTCATGTTAGGGTAAATTCTTTTTTTTTTTTCTCTCTCCTTAAGGCTCTATATGCGCTCGCTAGGTGCTGTGTAGAATTATCTGTGTGGTAATATGAAGCTTGACGTTAGCTGGTCGTATCTTATCTTAAAAGGGCTTCCGTTATTTCTACAGATAATGTATCAATCTCTCTATCAAACTGTCTATATGTCTATGTATATATCGATCTATCAATCTGTCTATGTGGCTATGTGTTTTTCTCTCTTTTAAATTGCCCATGTAAGTATGTATCTTTTTTTTGTAATTTTTATACTTTAGGACGCTCATAAAGTGCTCAATAGGGTTCGAGCGTAATAATAAAATATGCAATTGTCTTGCTCTTAAGTCCAATAGTCAATAAAATGGTGTTTTATGCTTCTGCACTCGCAATGTATCTATCTATCTATCTTTGTGTCACGCAATCTTTCTCTTCGCCTCACTTTACCAAGGAAACCTTGACAAACCAAGGTTATATTACTTACTGAAACCACAACAAACATGAACATAGTAGTTTGAAAGCTCTTTGTTTTTGCCTTGTAGGATAATGTCGAGAGATCATCAAGAAAAAGTACGAATCTACCTGCAGATCAAACTGCGAACATTACGTCGACCGGAGTGAGGATGATTTCACCAGAAAGTTTGCTTTTTCTTACATTATCTAAGTGCTACCATACTTCCGCGCGTACTGGATAGCGCCCTGGGACTTGGTAAACAATAAATATCAGAGCGGTTAACCTTTATTCTGACTGAC
>BMAT01006488.1:199453-210226 GCA_019649035.1 Elysia marginata
TGACATAAGTCGGAATCGAATCCCTAACCTTAGGACGTCTGGATTTTTACACTGTCTGCCCGATGCGCTAAACGTTGCGCTCTGTTGAATTAGGCAATCTGAAGGAAGTCATGAGTTTCTACTTGAAGATTAATCTTGATAACACACTTTTAGATCTAAATAAAGATCTAGGTCTAAATAACATTCTATGAATCTAGCAAGACTTTCGTTTGCTGCTGGTATGTGGTTTTAAAAAGGCTGAGTATAGAATACAATTTGTTTTGTAATGTTATGTAGAGATGCTGAGGGATGAGACATGACATCATGGTTATCGCGGACGTCCGCCAAAACACCTTGCTGAAGTAGGCTAAATGTAGGTCGGGATAAATAGTGGAGGCAGCCACTGCGCAATCAAATGATGAAAGGCTTTAAAGTTATGAAATTAGCAGTGGAGAGAAGTAGGCTTTTAAGTGGAAATGCCCAAAATGTCTGCCCTTAGTATGTTTCGAACCTTCGACTTTTACGTGCTTCGGCACACACCGCCCTAAATGTAGGTCGATATTTTTCTATTTGGCGTGTTGCTCGTAAATTAGCGTATATAGCAAAAACCTCAAAAACAAAAAAGTATATTTCTACATGATTTAGCCTCAAAATCGCCAGATTTTGGTGCATGTCCCTAGAATGATGCATTACTCTACTTATCAACACAAAACTTGCGTCTTTTAGCCATTTTCCTAACCTACAGCATTTAGCAAAAAAAAAAAATTCTCTTTTTAGCAATACAGGATTTACATTCTCAAAAAGCAATTGTTGAGAAAAGGAAAAAAAATGAGAGAGAGAGAGAGCGAGAGAGAGAGAGAGAGAGAGAGAGAGAGAGAGAGAGGCAAAACGTGAGACATTTTAATTCAAAAGAAGAACAAAGAAACAGACGAAAAGAGGAAGACACTAGATAAAAAAGATGGATAATAGGGGATCATATTTACATAACTTTGAATTGTACACCCATCTTAAGGCAAGATTTCACCTTTCACCTTTACAATGTAAAACAGCGCAGTGCACAGTTATAGTCCATGTCCAAAATTTTACGACTTGGGGCGATGTGACAATGTCGACTTCATAAAAAATCCTGTAAGGCACACCGGTATCATAAATGAAGGCGAGAGTTAACTGCTCTAGAGCTAGACAGGACGAAAAGCGACAGAAGCCTCAATAGTAAAGTTAGTTTACTCAGAGGGATTTTGCGCAGCAGATACGCTGTGGGCTCGGTCAAGAAGACGAAGCCGATAGGAGAGGAAAGTCTAAGATGGCCATCTAAAAATATACGACTGATGGCCCGTTAGCAAATCGTCGGTTGTAAAACACAAGCTGCCTATATGTGGGTTTACACGGTAAATTTCAGAACGCAAAATCAGAATGATTTTATCACGGTGGTATCAGAACGAACATTTCTATGCTGATTCCGCCCTTTTTTGTGGAGCTCTTACACGACGCAGAAAGAATAAATGAAGCAAAGTTTAGGCCACTCCTAGATCTAGAATCTAGATCTAATTTAGCGCTGAACCTTTTGTGTCAAATACATCTAGATCAATATCTCGATGTAGGAATACTGCACGGTTCCTAAAAGTCTGGCTTTACATTCAAAACAATAAGCTTACCGTATCATTATGTTTTTTATTTGATTGGCATTTTCTTTTTTATGTGTGGATGTCAGAAGCAAAGGAAAGGAAACGCCAATTTGCCTAAAAAATTGAGGTTCACGATGATTATTAATCTTACAATGAATAGCACGTTCTGACTGATCCAAAAATTTAGAAAAGTTAAATATCTTTCTAGTTGCACATTTCGAGCGGGAATCTACCCAAAAATCAGATTGGAATGGGAATTTCCTGGGATAACCAGGATAATCTACTCGTTTGAGAGCTATATAAATTGTGTTCTGATTTCCATTCCTATTTAGAATGCCATTTCAGAAAGGTGTAAACGCACCTTTGCGGTGTTATTACTTCATGCATTATCGTCGTGCACAAGCAAGGTCAATAGATGTAGTATCTAAAATATACTGAGCGCTCAGTATATTACGTTGGCTAGTCAAAATAGCAAAAAACTTCCGCAGCATAAGCCACCCTATCCCTCTTTTTAGAACCGCGATTTCTCAAACGTTTAGAACAAGAACAGCGTGTGTGCCCCGCGATGCCGTTGTAGGCGAATATTCTACTAAAAGCACTTGACTAAGGCACCACTAGTAATTTGCTCCTAATGATTATTATCTGCTTTTCTAGTTTGAATGCGACGTATTAGTTGGTGCATTTTAGTTTTCCGACGTTTCTAAAATAATTAATGCTCTCGCACAAATCTTCAATGTCATAAAAGTAAAGATATTTAAATAACTAAACAACAACTAATTTGATACTGCGCTTCTTATTACTTGAAAAAAATTGTCTGGTTAAAAAAGGAGATGATTGATACGAAATTTAAACAAGAAACGATTAATCTTTTAATTAACGATTCCTTGCAATAATACCCAATACAGTGACACTGGCAACATCATCTAGTTCACTTCAGTCTATTATGAGGGGACAATGAGATAGGTACAGCTGATCTTAAAGATCTCTACATAATAATACAGGAGACATGAGGAATTCAGTCCTCGTTTTTTACTACTTCATATTCTAAGGACTGTTTCAAATTAAAAAAAAATCGAAAAACACCATAATTATATGCAATCAGGTTTACAGTCCAATAACTTGCACGCCATAGATTGCATTTTGAATGATTTTCTTATGGTTCCGATACAGAAAGGGGGGGGGGGATAGTAGTAGAAATGGGCTACGGGAGGTGTTTCTTAATTGAAAACCAGCTAAGCGCTTGATATGCGGTTATTTTTCCTAGCTGTTTTTCATTTTAACCATTAATGTAACCTTAGTGACCAATTCCACATGAAGGATTACGTTATGCCGTGCCGTACCGAGCGATTGCCAAGTGACACTAGCCGGCAATATGTGTCTGGTATATTATACAGTCAAGTATATTATCAAGTTGACACTCGTTCAAAAATCTTTTTCCGCATCTTGGGACAACATTGATAGTGTGGCGCCAGCCGTTTTGTGAGTTAACCAATAAAATTACACTGTGGTGTTATGGTTGTGGAGAGGAAGGTGGAAATGAAAAAGAAAAACCGCTTTGATAGAAGTACATAGGTCTCTCATACAAATAATCGTTTTATGCTAAGCTGTTTTATACACCCTTTTCCTTTTTATTTGTTTAGAACGGCTAATATCGAGTAAGCGGAAGCGCGGATGTTTGTTTTTCGACAGGTCCCGGGTTCAATTCTCAGTTGGGGCAAATTTTTATTTTCTCCTCTGCATCTACCGAGCACTTAATGGGCAACTAATTCTAGATATTTTCAGTTTCGACGAAAATAATGGCGGCGAGAAGAGCAATGACAAACTACTTCACCACACCGTGTTCCAAGAAATGTAATTATGGAACTTACTTTATCTTGTTGCCTGAAGAACCTAATGAAGTATGGGACAATTACCTTTTTACTTTCAATATCCATACGTAACAGGACGTTATAAAGACAGGTTTTACCAGTGTATATACTACTCATATTTTTATCGTGTATTTCCGATAAGACAAGTCGGACAGCACAGATTATTCTGGGTGATTTGGCCTTCAGCCAAGTGTTTTTATCACTTTAATTACTCACCTTTGAGAACAATTGGATTTATTCTTTCTTTAATTCTTCATAAAATGCCTAACTGTTTCGATCAATTAGAGAAATTTAACAAACATCTAAAAACAATGGTCTTTACTTTCCCTCTTTTCATTTCCCTGATACATTAATACATTATATATAGACATAATTAAGTAAAACAACAGAACTTGACAGTGAGGGCTGAGGAGTATGGCTTGCGTACAGGGTGAATGAGTCGGACGTCGCAATTATCACATCAATGAGTGTTTTCAACAAGATATTTCTCAAAGCTTCCAGGTGTTAAAAATTTCATAAAACTGTCAATTTTTTGTGGAAGGATATGAAAACGTTTGTTGATTAAAGAAATAGAGGCTCAGAAGGGGAACATACCAGGTATATTTTTTTGTAGGAAACTCCATTATAAGGTCCTTATAATGGAGTTTCCTACAAAAAAATATCCGACTTCCCACTTACCGACGGAAAGACATAGTATGGTATTATTTTTGAAATTGGTTATCAAATTTACTGTAAACACAAAGTCGTTTTGAGTTGACCTGAAAAGCTTATGAAAATGATACCCTCTAAAAGGGTTTAGCCTGGATTGAAATACTAATGTCAAATTGATTGAGAAATGTGTAACGTCATTAACATTAACGTGCGCAGCTCGACATTTCAATAATATATCGTGAGAAATGTCACTGTGATGGTATCTTTGGCATGGTACGGCGCTGCATTTAACTTGTGTGAAGAGTCCTAGACACCTAACAGCCAGCCCAGCTTTGTTGGGTTTCATGCATACTATACCAAAGACTTCTATCATCTGTGTCTTGTGTAAATATATGACCAACGTTTTGTTACAATTAAGCTCACTGATCGCTGATTGTCTTATTCAATTTGGTTGTTTGAATTTTTAACGTGTCAATCAACTTCGAGGCGATTTAGAGACGGCGCTGGGGACAGTCGAAAGTGTGTTGCCACACTGTGATGTAAGGAGCGCTTGCGGACACAACACCCAGCCATATTGTTTGTCGTCGTTGGATTATCGCCGTCGGATTTGAAGTCTATAAATATTTTAGCGAGCTCGAACTTTATTATATTCTGGCCAAACTAAGTGTGATTGTTAGATTGTTCTATTTTCTTGGGTGATTAGCTTTTTGGGTTTGTGTAACTTGGGCTAGTTTTTCTGGGTAGTAACTTAAGAAATCTTGTTCCAATCGTTTGCCCTATAACCTTATTTGAACGCTACTCTGACTTTCTGGCTTTCCTTTATACTATATCCGTCATTTATGTGATTACTTTAATTCACCTATTCTTATTTAATATTGACTATTTAATTTGTGGTTACTGCATAAACTATAGCCTAATAACCCAAGTGAAAACAAACCCAAAAGCTTTTCACCATAAATAAAAGAATAACCGAACAATTACATTCAGTTTGGCCAGAATACAATAAAATTTGAGCTCGTTAGAATACTTATAGGCGTCTTACAGTATAACCCCTAAAGAGGTTTATAACGTTTATACAAATACAAGTGCTCGGGGTCTACATCAGTGGATCTTGACTTGAAATAATCATTACAATACCACTGCTCCTATTACTTTAAGAGATCATACCATTGAGACTGCCGCAAAGAACATTTTTTTCGTACAGAAAAATTACTTTAAAAAGTCATCTATCGGAGTGAGCTCAGTAAGGGAAAGAAGTAGCTCGACAATAACAAAAACGTGGAACGAGGCGCACAAGCATGACGCTGCACCAACGAGTACAAAGTAAAAAACATACAAAGGTCAACACAAAAAATACAAGGCTTGCAACTAAAAACCTGTCCTAACAACATACTCATGATTATAAAATTATAAAGTTTTAGCTTTTATACAACGCATTGGAAAACAAAGTTGCCCGCAACCAACAGATTTTTTTGCAACATACTGTGGATAAAATGATGTCCGCATATATTCCTACATATACGTAGAAATGCAACCTCTGGAATCTATGAATACCGCAGCCTTTGTCACATAATAGCATGCTCACAATTTTGTCTTTGTTTTCAGCAGAGGCTCTCAAAGTTTGAGCGTTTTTCATCTTTTACAGAACAAAAACGATCCAACCAATTTACGTAATTTTTGCGACCTAAGGTCGTATGTGCAAAATCGGCGGTTTTGAGTAATCGATACCACCCGATTCCTCCCAACTTGGTCTATCTTATGTCAAACCGGTTTGCAGATAATATAAACTTCATGAAATTAGACCACAAAACGTGGACATAGTTTTTAATGCTTTAAAACCCTTTTCCCCCTTTTTCGGTGTAGGGCTAGGCTATTATCACAGTGTGGAAAAGATCTAGCAGTTTTTGACGAAAGACTGCACAGACAGCAGGAGACTCTTGTGAGCAGTCTCCGAATCGGCCATTCATGGATCACTTATGAATACCTTTTAAAAGGGAAACAAGAGTTCACTGCTCTTTTTGTGTAATTCAGAGTGATCTTTGCATTTTTTTCGTTGGCTTTGCTGAATAATCATATTAGCGTGGAATTTACTTAAGTTATTCAGTCACTCTACATCAAGGCTGCATATTTTATGCTAAAAGTCAGATTTCTTACTGTAAAATAACCAGGAAATTTTTCACATAATGTATATCCTATATAAAAAAAGAGAAATTTTTCGCCAACCGCTGAGGGTTAGGAAAATGGCTAAAACCCCTCGATTTTGTGTTGACAGGTAGGGTAATGTATCATTCTAGAGATATGCACCTAAATCTGATCTTTTTTAGGCTAAATCATGACTGTAGAACTAATTTTCTCCGTTTTTTAGTATTTTGCTATATACACTAATTAACGGGTGGCACGCTATATTGCAATTTAGACATGAAATAGCTCAGAAGGACTACATTTGCGGGCTCGCCATTTTTTGGGGGACGTCCGAGAGAACAATAACGCTATGTCTCATTCAACTCCGAGCCAAGTAGATCTATCTATCCCTCAGGTGCTTAAAAAAATAATACTGCAGTAGAAAAGTTCCTAATCTATAAGGGATTTTAGTTTATTTCCGGAACTGGAGCTTATTCAAAAGTTAAAAACAGGAAGTTCCAGCTGGGGGTTCATTTTTCCACCACTGCCCAATGTCAGCGCTAGGCATACTGCTAGATCTTTTCTACAGTGTGATAATAGCCTAGCCCTACACCGAAAAGGGGGGGGGGGGAAGGGTTTTAAAGCATTAAAAAGTGTGTCCACGTTAGACTTGGGGCTTCATTGTATAATTTGACAGGCCTACTGAAAAACTTTTCTCTCCTTTTTAATTTTCTAGGAAAACGTTTGATTATTTTATGAGTTTTTTCAGCTCTGGGAATTGTTTCAACTTATCACAGATACCATGCTTTTCACGGAATATTTTTTTTAACATAAAGTTTTTGTTAGTAATTTGCTTGAAATTACCTAGATCTAGAATCACGACTAGTACAGCAAAACAAAAGCCCCTCCCAACGGCTGTATACTAGATTTTTTCAGCCTGCTCTTGAGTAAAGCAATGGAGGTGTGTTGTGAATGCGGGATTTTCATTGGCTGGAAATGCGTGGGTTGATTCTGGCAAGTAGCAGGTCCGATGCACTTGTTGACTTGTCTGTTTTTTTATCAAGTCATGTTCAAATGGGTGGTTATAAGACAAACATGAAAATATTTTTCAAAGATTCAAGAAAGTAAGAATTTGACTCAGTATCATTCTGTTTTCTACGATGACATCTTAACATAATTACTTCGTTATGCATATACGGTCATGATCGAGCATAGTTTTCGTATAGATATTTTTCAGTAGTTCCCACACAGTAGCCATTGGTCCGCCACCCCACCATTAATAATAGCACCAACAAAACAATACTGATATTCACAACTTTCGCTTTTTTTAATAAGAAAACGAAGTTTCTTGTGGAATCTTTTGCTCAAAACTAACAATGAAACTTAAATATTTATTTAAACGTGTCTGACTGTGATAAGGATTAGATCTAGAATCAAGAATTCTGGATCTTGATCTACCTTACCTAAATCACACGTCCCATAAATGCCCAGGCCAATGTTATTTACACATGTTTTTATTTAGCTCACGTTTTAGAACTCTTTGTCCCTTTATTTGCTAATTCTTCCATACACCAAGTCCTGAGTTAACTCTAAACCAGATCTAGATAAACTTGAAACAAAAAACTGGGCCCAAATAAAAAAAACACATCTACTTTAGAAGGTTTTTTTTTTATCACCGTTGCTTAGTACGCCCGCACTTCGTGATTTAAACAAGAACAGATTGATGGCTTAAAGAAGTTAAATAGATCTGAATTGAAATTAAGCCCACTATGTTTTTATCTTTAACTGCCTTACACACAACAGTGAAGACACAGACATTGTAACGCCTCAGACCAATTCAAATGGCTATAATTAATTAAAGATAAGCCTTGTAAAAAATACTGTAAGATTCATTACTTCATCGTGAATTAAAAATGCTTTGAAAAATTAAGGAAACAAATCACTCAAAGTGAAAAGCAAATAAAACAGCTAGTTTAAAAGGGAAAGATAGTTTGTCTTCGTTATTTGGCTGCGCAACAATAGTGTGGATTAGATCTAAAAATAGACATCACATAGCCTTAAAACTTTTAAAAATTAAAGAGAAACAAATGATTGAATTTCTAACTCCAAGAGAAGCGTCAGCTAAATAAAATTGCAGCGAAAGAGTAATGGGAGTTAATTGTATTTTGACTAAAACTGTATGTCGTTTCATCATAAAATGCATTCGGCCACATAGCCACACAGCCTTGACAGTCGACTTACCCAACTCGGAGAAACGCAACTCCGTCTATAAAATTAGAGTTACGTCCCTCTTTTACTAAAATCCCCTATACTCACTTGATTTAAATCCCAATACTGGGATAAACTAAAATCCTGCTATATATGAGGCTGTCCCAAAAGTTCATCCAGTTTATACCATGTCTTCTTCAACCCAATAAAGATAGGTCTAAATTTAGCTTTTTGCCATGTTAAAAGCTTGTTTCATGTTAAAAAATGATTAAAGAGATACTATAGATAATTTTATCCGTATCGTATCACACGCTTTTGTGTAGTTCTTGGTTTTGTAGAAAAAAGACGTGTTTTCTAGGCTTTAAAAAGTGGACACTTTTAGTGACCTACTTTACTTTCAAATGACTTCCTTCCCGATTCAACCTTACAGTCTTTGGCGATGAATTTTAACTGCAGGAGGTCTGATAGACCTTTACCGAAAAAAGTACGTCAATCTTTTCATTCAAAGAAGTGCACCGTCTAGATTTGCTTAGGTATAGCGGACATAACGCTTGTTGTGAAAATGCTAGATCTACAAACACACACGAAAATGTTAGTTTTTATTGTTATTTTAATTACCACAGGCAATGTTTCAAAAAAAGCAACTTTTTGGGATTGAAACTGGACACTCATCAGTTTTAGAAGATTAACTCTCGTCAAGAAAATCGGTGGTTTTTGATTCAAGCAATTGTTGTGAAGTGTTATGTCCTCAACAATTATAAATATTTTAATATTTGGTACAACCATAAACCTCTTTATAGCTTAATTCAGTACACAATTTGGTTTTACATTTGAAAATATTGACCCCATAAGCCTAATTACAGCGAATTTTCAGAGCAAGCGATTCGATCTATCGGAGTGAATGTTTGGAGTGGTATTATGTCCGCAAAACTGCGTTATGTCCTAAAACTGTTGAAGCCACATTCAGTGAAAGAATGGCTGCAGCATCAAATTTTTTTATAGAAACTTCCACCTGTCCTATAGATTCTTGAACTACAATCATTTTCAAGCTGAGTTTGCCTAAAATCATTGGAATAAAAACAAGGGAAATTCACAACAATTTTTCTTTGTAGTGAATGTTATGTCCAGACTGCATTAGCATTTTTTAATTAATATAGGCCTATTAACACAAAATGAAGTAAATTTGTTTAAAAAAACTGTTCTTAGGGTATATAGAATAGGAAAATGTGTATTTCTGGAACTAGATCTAGGTTTTAAAATATAGATCTAAAGAGAACTTTAAGGAGTGAGTGTTATGTCCAAATAAATAACCTGAGGTTTTAAGTAGCAGTTGTGTGTAAAATTGTATCGACAACGCTTATAAGAGAGTAGATTCAAGGCCTATGCTGTGCATGATAAGATCCAAATCTAGATCTAGACCTTTTAAAGAGAACTTGGTGTTTTGTTGTTTTTTTTTTGTTGTTGTTTTTTTTTTTGTTTAAATTTTGTAGCGGACGTTATGTCCTCAATATGATGCGTGTTTAGATTATGAAAAAAAGGGAAAATATACCGTGTTTCATCAAAATTGTCCCTCTAGACCTTTGAAAACATACATTTATCACAAATAAACCTGCAAAAAGCTTGTGGTTTTTATTTCTAATAGAATCGTTTAATAATTATTACACTTTTGTAGTGAACGTTATGTCTGAAAAGTGACATTATGTTCCCATTGTTGAAAATGGAACTAATTGAAAACTTTCATTCTTGCAAGGTCTAGTGTGAACATAAGATAATTTTATTTAAATTTTAATAGAATCTGTAAAATATTTATGAAAATTTTAAACTTTTCAGTATTGGGTTCCCATAAACATAGCATGTCTCTGCACATTTTTGCCTCTACAAAAAAATAAACTTAGTGAAACTCATAAAAACTGTTGTAGTTTTTCAATAATGGGTAGCCTAAAATCTCCTACCACAAATATCCCATAAAACATGCATACTTTTAGAATTATAAACTTTTATCGGAGTGAATCGTTATATCCTTAACATGAAGGGAGCTGTAACTATAACGGCTTTTACCTTTAAAAGGGTAAATTTTCTTATTTTTTTTTTCTTTCACATTAGTTAAGATAGATAATTTCTCTTTACCATAGACCCAATTAAAAGTGCTTTGGGGGAGTTTAATTTTTTCACCTCAATGTCCATGTTTCATGGACCAACTTTTGGGAATGCCTCATATAATCTAGATGTAGATGTATGCCATTAAGATTAAACTTGTAGCAGACACTTATAGAACGGGCCAAAATAGAAGGAGGGAGAACAGAGACAGACATGTACAAAAA
>BMAT01006488.1:221248-236893 GCA_019649035.1 Elysia marginata
AGTAGTAGTAGTAACAGCAGTAATAGTAGTAGTAGCTCTGCAAAAGAATTTACGATTTTAGGTAATTTCACTGGGTCCTTATAATAAATGTCTCTGAGAGAATAAAGTAAAGACGCGAGTAGTGCTCTAAGTTGCTAGTGCTTAGAAAAAAAATTATGCATTTCGGAAGCTCTAACCCGCCCCTACCTCTTCCCAGCCCCTTCCTTTCTCCTGCTATATAATTGAAGCTCAAACAGTTTAAAAGATAAGGATGTAAATTTTTCCTAATCGACAGTATTGTAACAAGATTATCTCTACGTCTTGAACCCGCTTCATATCCAATTACCAAGTTTTCCCGAACACCGTAACAAAAAATACTTTCCCACAACACCATTTTACGTTGATTAAAGTACCCGAACCAATTTAAATTTGTCTTGTCACATAGACTTAAAAGCCTAGGCGAAGAGACGTTTAACATAGTCTGTTGCAGCATTAATTTTCCTGTTTTGATCAACTTGGTAGTTACGAATTACTTCATTGATTTTTAAGATTTTGTGTGTCATCATAGTTTGCCTTATCTACCAAAGTTTTATTTTCTAGACATATCAAATACTGCATTGCTACTTTCATCAGATTCGTTCTTCCAAAAATTTAGAATATTTTAGCGAGTTTCAGATAGTCAAGGAAACATAGCCCATAAAAAAGCTGAACCTCAAACTAATTGCTTTCTAACGTTTTCTTGTATTTTCTTGTTAAGAAATATTTAAAGTGTAACATACTAAAAGTTACCGCCGCAGAAGCAGGGGAACATACTTTTTTAAGAGGTCAAAGGTCATCAAGTGCAAATTTGGTGAAAAAATTGAAACTTTTTAAAACTGTTTTTGATACTTGGAATAAGACACATTTTTATCCTAAAAAGTTTTGTGATTAAGAAAGGTTAAGATTTTGCAAAAAATTAACATCTTAATGCCATAATTTACTTAGCTAAAGAGCGATTTTTTTTTAAAGTCCGCTTTCCCTACTAGGTCATTTTCGTGAAAAAATGTGTGAACATTTTTTTCATTTACGCCGCTTAAATCTAGGTTATATATTTGAAAATGGCTACACACATCATTGATAGAAATGTCATGGACTTAAATATCATTTTATGATTATTAGTGTATATAAAGAGGTCAAAGGTCACTGATAACGTTAACAACCTTTTCCAGCTTTTTTCTTATTCTATATTATATAGCCTATAAGTCTACATTGTTCAATAAAGATAGGAACAAAATAAAGGCAGTTTTATAACAAAAAGTCTAGATACGACAGCAGGAGATAATGCCGAAAATTGAGCCCCATTTCAAGCAATAACTTTCCGTTCAAACATAGTGTGTCATACAAAATTTTCTGTCGCGACAACTATTAATAGTTAGAGGCTTTCCTTTGTTTGCGAAAATAATCAAATGAAATGTGGTTGCAACGTGGAGCAAAATGATGCACATTGGGTATACTATAATATGTTAAAAATTCCAAATAGTCTTCTTAGAACAGAATAAGATTAAAAAAAACAACAAAATCCAATTTATACAACGAGCAAAATGTCAACGATAATCATTATTTTCAATAAAAGTTCAAAGCAATATTATAACTACATTACGGTTGACTTACATATCTACAAATGATGTGTACCCAGAAAATACCATGTTGGTTTAGCCTATGTGTCCAAAAATTAAAGGTTTTTCGTTATGACAAAAGTACCTCTTGAAACTTGTTGAAGACGCGTAGCATAAAGTCAACATAATTACGCCAAGGTGAAAAAAAAACTTACTGAAACAACTATGGCATGTCAAATGATACAAGATAACCTAGAATAACCTATTTCTCTACTTGCAGTGAACGCGTTCAAAGTACAGTATTTTGGAAACCATTTACCATTGGAAACCATTTAGCATAGGTTTTAACATTTACCTATAATTGTGCCTTAAACTTTTGTGACCCTATGGTATCTCATGATTTTAAAAAAATTAAGAAAACCTATCAAACTTTGTCATAAATTAATTTTTGCAAATGCAGCCTGTCAATTTCTCCATTGATGAGCCATTAGAAACTCAAACAATCGTTCTTTTTAGCAATGACATTTCATTTAGGGGTATACTTCGAAAATCAGTTCAACGATTTTGCCACAACGTTTTTGGAAAATCGTTATTTTTTTCATAAGTTCTCTATTTCTTTGTAATCTATAAAAAGGCATATCATGGAAAGTAATAAAGGTAGGAATATAAATTTAGAATGCTTCCATAAAAGCACCCTTGCTAAGAATAGCCTCAGTTTTGTTAAAAATCTTCGGCAATAAAGGGTTAAGCAAATACATTACTTAGGCCTTAAGTTTTGTTGTTGTTGGTGTTTTAGGTGTGTAGAACATTTATTCTAATCAACCAAAACTTTACGAATAATAGGTATAATACAATATTCAAGCATCATTTGTTTAATGATGAATTATTTCTTAAAATGCATTTTAGACTTTTCCCCCCAAAACATCTATTTATTCATGTATGCGTTATAACAAATAACATTTCGGTAAAGTTGACACCAATTTAGAGCACCTAAAGAGCTGATTCAAAAAATATTTAACATAAAAAAAAAAGTTATCGCAAGGAAAATCAGTATGCCATCCTTCACATTGCTTAGTGGTAAAGCCTGTAAGTTCGTTTTGACAGCACTATCTAAACATCTTCATCCTCACTTTCGCTGTCACAAATTCCTTCCGTGCAATTGATACAGGCAGGAGAACAGTTTAGGCTATGCTTCCGGCAAATGCCTCGATTAGAAGAACCATCTCCTTTGCACTTGTAAAAAATGAAGTTCAAAAGCTCTTTAGCGGCAGATGAGGTATCTGTGTAAATTGGGTATCAGGCGTCATTAAAAAGCTCCCAACCCCTATTATATCCTCTTTTGCATAGTCAATCGATTCTTTCCAAACCCCTGCAAGTACTTGCAAGAAAACGTTTAAGATATGTAACTGTGATGCAGCACACGTTGGTGGTAATGTATGGTCCTATACGGCTTGCTTTTGGGAGGCCACGTGTGTCTTACTTTATGTACATGAGCCCATTCAAACTCTCAATGCTCCCGTCATAAAAACAGACCTAAGCCTCCTCTCTTGATTTTATTTTTTTTATCGATTGGCAACCATGAAATTCCTAGCTGCTGCTTTAAGTTGTTCATTGTTATTAAATTTTGTGATTGCCTTTTTCAGTATAACATGGATGGGATATTGTGTCACAACCAGTAAAAGCATGAAAGAGGATTATTTTTTTCCAGATGCATTGCCCAAAACGGCTTTTGTCTTGTGAATGTCCGAAATCTGATTTTGAGACGCAGCGGATAAAAAGTTTGTAATGTTTTGTACTAACATAGTCAAGCAATAGAACCCGAAGATCTGTGTCTTCACTAAATAAAACAGTATCACGTGACATTCCTGACTGCAGAGTCTGCTGCACGATTAAAGTCTCTACGTCGCTTTCCGCATGGAAAACAATGATATTGGTTTGGCTTAATTTGGTGCTGAGAAGGTTAATGAAATGTTGCTAATTGTTGTTATTTGACATAAGCGAATCTTTCGTTTCACCAAGAAAAGCAGCAAGGCTTATTTCAACATCAGAATACGACCTTAGTCTTCTTCTAACATGAGCTGAATCTTTTGTTGTTGTGCTTAAGACATAACCATCAAACAAGACCGTGGAAGACGCATACTGTGCATGTAAATAGTTTACATTCATGTCAACAATTTGTTTGTAAGTAATACCTCTGCTTCAGCTCACTGTATGAAGCAAAGAGCCCCCATCTAGAATATGGTGTAGAGAAGATGATAACAGCTTTTCTCGGGTAGCTGCAGTATACGCTCTCCAAAAGCTTTTTGCAAGTAATGATTTATAGCAGGTTCTCCTTCATTCCACAAGAATCAAATAAAGATGACGGAGCAGTAGTCAGCTCGCATGATAGAACTTCCTGAAGCTTGGTCGGTGTTGCTTGTCCGGCTGTCAAAAGTATTTGGAAAAGCAGTTGGGGATCAATGTGCACAGCATCGTTATCTATCTTTACTGAATTTGAGCCCCCTATAGAGTATTAATTTCACTTGATTTGATTTTCTAAATGTTACTTTTATGAAAGCTTCACCCGTCTTTGGCTGTATTATATTAAGGGCAACCTCTTTGCTCTGTCTACAATTGTGGAATCATGAGAAATTTTGCCTGTGCTGATATTTACAATATTCTGGTGAAACTTGCTGAAAGGGTTCATTTTTAGCAAGCATGTCACGATTTTTCTGGTGTCATTATGATCTTCTATCTATCTAGCTAAGGTTCTTTCTTTGTGTGGAGCGTTACAAAAATCATCAACAACAGTTAGAGTATTTGTTTTTTAACTTATTTCGACACATGCTGGCATTGACATCAGCCACACTGTCCTTTACGCCTCTCGAAATCCTGAATCTCTAGTCAGTCCTCCTCCTCATCTTGATTTTAAGCTTTTCATTAAAAGTTGTTCCATCATCAAATCAGATGAGATCCCCGCCCAAAATAATTATGTCTGATATTCTCATAACACGATAGCTCTTATGAAAAGCTGTGAGCACGTCTTAGAGTTGACTGTTTCTAGTTCTGACATATTTGCAAGTACAGTTATGTCTACCTGCAGCAAAATAAGAAAGCAACGCCTCGAGCATCAGCTGCAACATTTTTATTCCTTGGCGCCCTGTGCCTTTAAATGTTACCAATTCGCTTTTTAAACCATGTTTGTGCTTGTAGACGAGACACACCTAAGAGAAAAAATATGTACCTTATTTTGTTTATAAATGAAACCAAAAGTGGTATGGTATTAAACCTGTTTTTAATATGTAATTTAGGTTATATTTTACAATTTATCTCAAAGGTAGAATAACAACACCAGCTTCGAAATAGTTATTACGGTACTGATTGTAATAGCAATTTCAAACGGGTTTCCATATTTTCGGCTAACCACACGAGCAGCCTCTCGCTGACACATAGGCTATCTTCAGAGATTCTCACAATTATTATTCAATAGGGTTTTGGAAATTTTTTAAACAGAGAGCTTAAATTCATTTATTTCAACTGACAACAATTTAAGAGTTCTTTTCACAACTTAATGGAGTGGGCACTCACTTGAATTAAAAAATAAATGTTAGTGGGCCATTGATAAAGATTAATCAATATCCTTACATTTACTCGTATGCCGTTTGAGAACCCTCTGACACTCAAACAAACTGAGCAGCCTGATGGACTGAACTTAAAGGTAGATCTACAAATTGCAGTAAGAAAATGACATTTTTTATAACTTGTTCCAGGCTTTGTGTCGTCATTCTTATAGCTTGGGGGATCATGAATAGTAACAATAAACTTTTATTTAGGAAGAGAGTACGCCGATTCTGCCATTCTTAGGCCTAGAGCTCGCCTATGGCACTAAGCACTGCTGTAGTGTTACAAGTGCACTGTCTGCAATAGATTGCTGGCAAAAATTGTTACCAGGCGGGGGCAAAGGTCAAATCTTGTTCAATTTTCTTGAGCGCCATAAAAATACGGTGTTTCATTAGAGTCAGTTTTGCTGGATCATTTTTTAAATTTTAAAATCAAAATTAAACAAGTTTCCCTGGTCCGATTTTGGTAAACATTTTATTACTATTATAAAGCCAAACTACATGATGAAAAAAATAAAATAATAGAAAGCAATTAGTTGAGGTTCAGATCTAATTTTCCTGGACTAAGAAAAGATACTGGAATTATTTTAAATAAAGGCGAAAACATTTTATGATTGAGACTGGTTGAGGAAAAAAAAAGATCATATGAGAGTCACTGATCCCACTCAAAAGGTCCTACACTGCTCATGCTGTTCGAATAAATATGATAAGCCTTTCATTTAAAAAATGCGTTATATCATATGATTAAGTTCATTCGATTAAAATAAATTCTAGAGCTTGTTTAAGGATAAAAAAGTCGGTATGTGTGGGTATCGAACCCCTGACCTTAGCACATCTGGATTTTCACATTACCAGCACGGTGTGCTTGCTAATATGCTAACCGTTGCACCAACGGCGCTCTGGTGGAGACGATTTTCCTAAAAAACGGTTGGCGAGAGCTATGCGCCTTGTTTTAATACCAAAACTAGGGACCCCATTTAAGTAAATTAGAATCGATTGGCCGTTTTTTTTTGTACAAAACGTTTCTTATTGTTTTTCACGATGATGTAGTAGATGACAATAGTTAAAAAAATAAATAAAAATTTAATGATGCTAATAATGATAATCCTTTCTTTAAAAAAAGTTATGTGAGGAAGTCTTTAAGACAGCATTTTTTGTCAAGCATCTGATCGGTGCGGCAACAATATGCGTTGCTTGAAAACAGATTTCATGCCACATAGAGTTAAAAAAATACCTAATGATAACATCAGCTTTAAAAGAGTTTTCATTCAAAAAGTTGGTGTTTCCTACACTGATTTTTTCAAGAACATGCAATACTAAATGTTTTAAATCATTGTGTTTGGATTACGAAACTTGTCAATAAAAAAAAATTAAAAAGTATAAGTCAAAAGAACTGGTGTAGGTTGTAACCTCATAAGTCAATGATGACTTGCAATTTAGGACAAGGATCTGGAAGTCAAAGTCAAACAGGATCTCTGTTTTTGACAAATTTAATGGACTTACAAGGAGAGGAATTACAATTGTTGGATTCAAAATAAAATACAAGTTGAGGTCCAATGACTATTAAGGTGACTTTAAAATGTCAGAGGGCCACGATATTGATAGACATGATGCAGGATGGTCTGGTGGAGGTTTTTAGATGAAAAAAACTTTTTGCCAAACTTTGGACTTACGAGGTGAGCGACTTTCACCGACGCTTAATTCTCCTTCTGCTTTTGTTGCGTTATCCTCGATTGACAAAAAGGCACAAGGCGCGAGACGTAGCAGCGGGCCGTTGCATAGCGAGAGCGCTCGCGAAGAGCAAGCAAACGGTTCGCCGCGAGCGCTCTCCTCCCTACGCAACGCTCTTTTCAGCGAACGTTTTTTAAAATGGCGACCACCTATTTAAAGATAGCCGCCATCTTTTTTAAAATGACGACCACCTATTAAAAGATAGTCGCCATCTTTTTTAAAATGGCGACCACCCCTTTTAAAATTGCGACTACCTTTTGAAAATGGCGACCAACTAACATTTCTAACAAAATAATTGGGCCCAATCAATAAAAGACTGCTTATTTTTGAAAACTTGTTCATTAAGCTGGTTTGGATATATAAATTTAATGATAGTAAAAATTGGCGAAATGTCTCCTAAGCCTAGAGGACTACTTTCGATCTTGATATTTCGAAAGGAAGTGGCGCCATGAAAATTCAGCCAATCAGTGTTGTTTAGTTCGCCGCGCACTACCTCGCGAGCGCTCGCGGCGAACGGTGACAAATTTAGCGTTGCATAACGCGAACGGAAAACGGTTTGCGAGCGCTCGCGCTATGCAACGGCCTCCAGGTTTCGCGAGGTGCAAGACTGAAGACAAAGCGAGACATTGTCTGAAGTCGAATGAATGGACTCAAGTGTGGGATAAAAAAGACAACGGAAGAGTAACGGAAGGAGTCGCTATGAGTGTTGCTATTTTTAGTCAGTCGACAATTTAAGCAGCGTAGACCAAAGACTACATTAGGCGGACTGAGCAACCGTTTGATCTACGTCATTCGCCGCTCAGAGAGCTGGATCTCTGACCTTGACCGTCCGCCATTTTGAAATGTAGTAAATTTGCTAGGTGTCTAACTTTATAGAAACAATATAGTTTTCTTTGCTGGCGATAGCATTTTTATAGATACATCAGACCAAAAATAGAAACCTACATATCCAGCCAAAGCGGTTAAGACCCAACAGGAGTACTTCAGATGTGGTATGGGCACACAGATGGCTAAGCGCAAAAATTTTAAACACACCCAACCTTCAACTAAACATCACGGGAATAGATATGTCAGCTGCATTTGACACTATTGACAGAACTCTACTACTAAAGACTCTAAGGGTAATTATTAATGAAGACGAATTGCGTATCGTTCAATTCCTCCTTAGCAAAACAACGTTAGACGTAAAATCAATGGAACAAACACCACGCAGCTATTCACTACCAACGTAGGCACGCCACAAGGGGACAGCCTTAGCCCTGTATTGTTTATAGTTTGTTTAGAAAATGCCCTTAGAAACGCAAGGAGCAATGAGACCCCCTAACAAGTCCTCCCAAATGAAATCATATACGCCGACGACATAGACTTTGTAGGAATAGACCCACCAAACATAAATGACATCGAAACATTAATTAAAAACTTCAGACTAAAACTAAACGTCGACAAAACAGAACACACAGAGCTGAGAAAGGATAAAGAGGATTGGAAACTAACCAAGAAAGTAGGGTCACTCCTCGGCAGCAAAGAAGATATAGATCACAGGAAACACTTATCAAACGTAGCCCTCAATAAACTATCTAACATATGGAACAGACCAGACAAAGTAAAACAAAAAACAAGGATTAAACTGTACAACTCTTAAGTCAAGTCCATACTACTTTACAACTGCGGTTCATGGGCTCTAACAACAACAGATGAAAAGAGACTTGACTCATTTCACCGTAGACAATTACGAAGAATCCTAGGAATCCATTATCCAACTAAAATTACAAATCAGTCACTAAGGTGGAGGCTCTTTGGACACATTCTAAGGCGAGATAACTCTATTTTATTATTTCAACGAGAACTCAAATAGAGGCAGAGGAAGACCAACAACAACCCTCCCGATAACCCTGAACAACGACCTGAAAAGACTACAAAACAAAGATGTCCAGCTGACAACAAAAGAGGACCTGCACAAGCTGCAAAAAATAGCATCGCAAAGACAGGAGTGGATCGCTTTCACCGCGGAAATAAAGAGGACAGCCAAAGCTGCGAGGCCGGATGACCAAGCTAGCGGAAGGCACTAAGTCAAGTAAGTCATTTGTAAATTATTTATGTTTTCCGGTCCGATTCAGTATAGTATTAGTTAGCACATGTTAAGTCTCATGATTGATAACATTTTTAGCCATGTTTTATGTTTTCTGGCCTGATTCAATCATCAATGTAAATACTAGATCTAATTAGTTTCATGATTAATACCGTCTATTCGGTCATGACAAAATGAAGAGAACTAGATTTGGAGGGATTTCCACAGAGGGGTGCCACCCTAATTTAAGCCTCAATTTCATGGTAACAAATTTTCTGATTTTTTAGAAATAAAGGGCCCTGAGAAAGAAAACAAACTATTTTTAGTTATTCAATTGTGGCACTTTAAATTAAAGTTTAATCATGTGTATGCATACATGTCTAGCAAATTTTAGTGGAAGACTTTGTGTTTTATTGGAGTCTCTGTTTGGTTTGATTTTGTCTGATTGCCTAATACCATTATTTTTTTTACCTTTTAGTGAATGTTGTGTGTTCTTTTTAAATTTAATTTGTACACAAAATTCCTGACATTTCTGTCTATAATATATGGAAAAGAAGGTATATTGGCTGAGTTATGGCCATTTTGTTGTAAATTATTGTTTTATCGGAGTCTCTGAGAACCGAATTATGATTGATTTTATTTGATATATTGCATGAATAACATATTTCTTTACCATAAACTTAAGTAAACTTTATTGTTTTTATAAGATTTTTTGGCTCAGTTGTGTCCATATGTCGTAAAACTTTTTAAGGAGTTTCAAATAACCCAATTATGATTGATTTTGCTGTGTTATTTGGATAGTTGCAATATTTCCTTATCCTTTAGTAAAATTTAGTGTTTTTATTAAATTTATACACAAAATTCTTGACATTTCGATGTATGATATGGGGCAAACAAGGCTATTTGACGGAATTATGGTCATTTTGTTGCAAAATTTATCGCTGTCTCAGAGAAGTCAGTTATGATTGATTTTGTTCGATATATTAGGATTATTACATATTTCATTAACAACTCAATTATGATTCATTTCATTTGATATATTGCATGATTAACGTATTTCTTTACCATTTGGTAAACTTTATTGTCTTAGATTTTTGGGCTGAGTTATGGCCATTTTGTCGTAAAACTTTTGTTTTACGGAGTTTTGAAGAACTCAATTTTGATTGTATTTGATGTTTTGTATGATCAACATATTTCTTTACCATTAAGTAAACTATGTTGTTTTTATTTCACTTTTACACGAAATTCCTAACATTTTGGGGTATATTATGTGGAAAACAAGGCATTTTTACAGTAATTGTCATTTTATTGTAAATTTTGGTTTTGTCGGAGTCTCCAAGAACTCAATCATGTTTGATATTATTTGAAATATTGCATGGTTAACATATTTCTTTACTATTTAGTAAATTCTAAAGTCCATAAAACTCAATGCACCATCATAGTAATCTGGCAACACTAAAAAAAAAAAAACAACAGATAATGAAATACAACTTACAGTTTAAGTTGATAATAAAAACAAAAATAACACGAGACTAATAACTAAGCGTATTCTAGAAGAAAAAAATTATCATGAATTATAAAGTAGAATGTACTTGGAAATCTGTGAAACTTCACTTTCTTTCCAGTTCTTGTGTCTTCGGTGGTCTGTGAATTACAACTACAGTTTATGAAAAAGCAGTATCTGGAACTTTTAGTTGCCATTCCTATTCATTGTGAAAACGTTGGTGGCTATCATGTATTCATAAAATGGTTTGTGTGCAAGGTCTGGACTTTCTAAACAAGTGATGAGAGACTGCGTGAATGCTGAGTGAATGGTGATTGATCGATTGTTTACAATTAGGTACATGTACTACATTTCAAAATGGCGGACACTCGGCAAACTACGGCGATTCCGAGACAACAAAAAGCGCCACCCAACAGTCTGGTGTAGTCTGAGGCGTATACCGAAGTATGAATAATCAGGTGGGGTGGGAATTGGAAGCGAGGGAGCGAGAGAGAGAGAGGGGGGGGCGCAGAGCCATGGGAAAAAGGGGGTTGGTTGTTTGAATTTTAACGTCTCTTTTCAACTACAAGGTTATATCAGAGACGGCGCTTGGGACAATTGAAAGCGTGCTGCCACACTGTGATGTAAGGAGCGCTTAATTGCATACACCACACCCAGTCACATTATCCTGCCTACCATTTCAAAGGGTGCCTGTACTAAAAAAATGTTGACACTTTTTATAGGTAAAAGGTTTGCTTAAAAGCTAAACTAAGATACTGCTTTAGATACTTAGAAAAGACAGACCCTACTGAAAAGAGAATGGATCGGTCCTGAATAGAGTCAGCTTTGTGTTAATTCGTCATGCTGTCCTTCACGCCCCCGTTAGGCATGAAAAGTTTATAAGAAGAAATTATGTGCATCTTAAATAGGAAAATAAGGAGTCATCACTTCATTACATGTTAAGTTAAAAGCTCGATAAAAGCAAGGTTTAAACAATCCTTTTCGCTTCCCAGGATCTTTAAATAAAAAAATATTTTTCTTAACTTGTTTTGTGGTTGCCTCAGTGTAGGCAAATGAATTTTCTTTCAGTCTTTTTATACTAACAAGCAGCAGCTGCACTAGGCTGAAATGGTAAGTTTTCTAGGGAAGGATTGATTGATTGATTGAGTTTTGTACAAGCCCAGTCCATTATTAGCGGTGATCTCAGGGCGGACGATCTCTTTTTTATTTTGCTTCGACCCTATAAACTTGCAAACCTATCATCTTTTACACTACCGGTACAAGTTTTAAAAATTATCTATAAATTTTCTTCAGATGGAAATATCTTGGTTCCCTACAAGCAAAAGGAAAAAAAAACTATGAGCTAGTTTTTTCTTCATGAGTCATTTTGAAGTTTGTGTAAAGTGACATGGACTCGATGCTAAGCTACTTAATGTTTCACCAAGTTCGACTAAACAGCGTCAAAGGGTTGACTCCTTTAGGTCGAAGAATTCTTATCTGTGGTTGCTGGTAGCCTAGGAGACTAGAGGTACCTAGCTTTGGACACATTCTGGCTGGATGTGTTGGAACTTGGTTGATGGCCGATTGTGTCTGGTCTTACGGCGGCAGTGAAAACAATCCACAGCGATATCCTGAAAACAACACAAATAGGTTAACATTTTAGAAAGATTTATACAGAAAAAATGGTAAATTGTTCCACGAATACAAGCGTACTGAAGGTTGTTGCATTGAAAAGTTATAATATTAGGACCTTTAAACTGATTGGACATTGCTCCTTACTAGGACGCATAGAAATGATTGCCGTTTTCTGTTGTGTGGAGATGTATAATCCACCAAAAATATGTAAATTTCTAACACTAGCATGAACGATTGAAATATTGAGAGTTTATAATTTAAGTAAATATTTCACTAGATAATTAGATACGCTCTTCTTTGTAACCAACTTCAGTAAATGTACTAGTAATGATCTTTGTATTTTAACTTCATAAACAATTTAAAGGAGTAAAGTCTAAAAATGTTGTTAAATTAGATTCACAATGGCATAGCATATAAGCCCTGGACGTTTTGTAAACTGCAGGTTTTTTTTCATTTGTCACGTGTGACTTAGTGACTTACGAAATATCTTTGTTAAAGTATTTCATAAATTGAATAAAAGCTTTTTTTATCAGCTAAGTCATAACTGATGACATCTGTTTCGCTTCTTACACTTTTGCAAACCATTGTAAAATTTACAACCCAACATAAGTTTCTACATTCCACTCAATCTCTCTCTCCCTCCTTCCCTCTATCACTTTTATCTCTCTCTATTTCTCTCTCACACTCACTCACTCTCTCTCTCTTTCTTTTAGATAAGTTTTCGTGTAAAAATTAAGATGACGTCCGGCTGGTTAAAGATGTTTCACCAGTTACAATATCGCCGGTATAAGATTTTAAGCTTCCGCTTAACTACTAAAATGCGATGCAAGTGGTTTCAAGTTCAACCTCTAGATGTAGATTTAATACAGGATCTTTTATGTTTAAGTACCTGTGATTTGAAGTAAAATCTAAAAAGCAGAAAATATTACAGGACACATGAGTAGATCAAAAGATTGATCAAATAGACAAATAGATATACAATTTGACATAGATCTAACATGAATTCATTAGTCAACAGTATAGTTCGAGAAATCACAGAACTAAGAACGCATTCTTTCCCGTTCAGCCAGGACCTAGATCTGTCAGTAGTCTCTGCTAAATTTAGATCTAGTTTTAATTTGAATGTTAGTGGGGATCACGGTAAAATCTCTCTCTCTCTCTGACTCTCTCTCTCTCTCTGACTCTCTCTCTCTCTGACTCTCTCTCTCTCTCTGAGTCTCTCTCTCTCCTGACTCTCTCTCTCTCTGACTCTCTCTCTCTCTCTGACTCTCTCTCTCTCTGACTCTCTCTCTCTGACTCTCTCTCTCTTCTCTCTCTCTCTTCTCTCTCTCTTTCTCTATCCTGTCTCTCTCTTCTCTCTCTCTCCCTCTCTGTGTAGAAGCGTGACAGGCCTGTAAGAATCATTCATAAAATCCATAATCGTTCGAGTTCGTGTTGCGCATTGTAATCTTTCATTGCTCTGACTTGAGAACTGGGAAGACGCTTCTTATATAGCTCCTGTGTTTTCCCTTCTTTTTCACGGACATACTGTGCATTTCTACATGAATTTTACATCATTGTGTTAGTAAAGTTGTCCTCTCATCGTCCGTTTCCTCCACCATATTGACAAAATGTACGTGCTTGGGAAGCGAGATGAGCTGAAAAAACTCGGCCTTGGGGTCGGTAATGACCTGACCGCATTCCAGCGGAAAGAGCTACAAAAGCTGAGGGAGAAGGGGAAGCGAGGCTTCTACCGAAAATGACGGCTCCGCATAGATGAGACTCCCCTTACCCGAGTCACGCCTCCCCGTCATCAAGACCAGCCATGGCGGAAGTTGATAATTCAGCAGCACCAGCACCAGCCACCGCCATCGCCATCAATAGATAACCTTGAGCCAAACGCCCGGCAGCAGAGGAAGTTCCCTGCACAGCTGACCCGAGAAGCCGCATCCACACAGAAAGGCAGCCAAAACCGCCATGACATCCGGCTGTCCGCTGTCCAGCAGCAGCAGGCCTACCCTACCGTGCCGGGAGGATATCCGTAGCGAAGTGGCACCAGACAGCAGGGTTCCCCTGCCAGGGCTTCAACAAGACAAACCGCCGCCAGAGCCGAGTCCCTCACAAGCCCCACCAACCTAGACGAGCCAGCACAACACCTGTTCACCGAAGGGGTGAGACGAGGGCGCCCGTTGACTCGCAATCAGCAGCGACGCGAGGATAGCGACGAAGCGACAACGGGACCAACCCTCCAATGGATTGCTACTTTGTCGCAGTGGTAGGGCTTGTGTACTCCATAGACCTTGACGGTGATACCATCCAAGATGCAATCGTGGTGGAACAGCTGATGGAGAGGGGTCAGACTAGATGCAATCCACTGCTGCCTTGCAGTTCGTCATTGGTTTGGCAAAGGCTAACAGGGAAAACTGTACAAAAATCACAAAGAGCGCCCCTGCAGGTTGGGGGTCTGGGAAATATTTACCTGTCGTGAAGCTGCGTCAACGTAACTGAGGTTCTGGACCCCTTAAAGAGACAGTTGGCTATGGGCTAACAACCCACACCGTAAAAACAGCTTGTTACAGAAACGTTAACAAAGAACACTGAAATTTCTCATATCTTGCGAGATGAAGGAGCCTCTGTACCTGCAGAGCCAATGAAGGAGTGTGGACAAAGCCGAAAGGACTCTACTCACCCGATAGCTTCTTCTTCGATCAAGTCTCTCCGGATTGCGTCGTGGAATGTCCGCACCTTGTATCAAGCAGGAAAAACGGCGCAACTCACCACGGAAATGAAGCGCTACAGATTGCATATACTTGGAGTTAGCGAGACCCACTGGATACAGTCTGGACAGAAAACCCTTGGTTCTGGTGAACTAATTCTTTTTTCAGGTAGAGAGCACAACTAGCATTCCAAAGGTGTGGCATTAGTATTAGGAAAATATGCACAGAAATCTCTAAGAGGATGGGAACCACACGGTGAGAGGATTATTATGGCATCATTTCAGACGAGGTCAAAGAACACCAACATGAACATAGTGCAGATATACGCCCCTACAAATGAAGCACAGGGTGAAGAAAAAGATGCATTCTATGATTTACTTCAAGAAGTCATGGACAAACTACCAAAAAAGGACACCAACATTCTTATGGGAGATGCCAATGCAAAGATAGGAAGAGAGAATACTGGCTATGATAGGATTATGGGTAGCCATGGTCTAGGTGAGATGAATGACAATGGAGAACGTTTTGCCAACTTCTGTCTATTCAATAAAATGGTCGTAGGAGGCTCAATCTTCCCCCACAAAAGAGTTCACAAGGCAACATGGGTTTCACCGGATAACGTGACAGAGAACCAGATAGACCATTTTTGTGTATTACAGAGGTTTAGACGTTCACTCAATGATGTAATTGTCCAAAGAGGAGCGGACATAGGTTCAGATCACTGCGCCTCAAGAAGCAAGGAAATCGAAAGGAAGTGCCAAGGAAACGATACCAAGTAAATCGCCTGAATGGTGCTACAAAGGAAGATTTAAAACTGTGCTTGAGGAATAGATTCCAACCCCTTGCCAGCCTTGAAGAA
>BMAT01006488.1:252229-268588 GCA_019649035.1 Elysia marginata
AAGAGCGATAAGAAGTAAGTGCCGATTGTTTTGACTTCATAAGAATTGTGCTTTGAGTATGTAGAGAGAGAAATAAAAAATCTTTAATTCTTGAATTGTAGGCCTTTTGCACATACAGTAGATAATGAATACAAACTTATCGCTATAGGAGAGCATAAAATGATATAGTCAGGCCATATTTGAAATGAAAATATTTTATGCCACTCCAAAGTAGAACAAGAACACCAAGAAAATGCTACATAAATTTTTTTACATAAAAAACTAATTCAAAAAAAAATCAAGTTCTGTTTTTTTCAGTTCACCATTCTGTACATGTATGAAAAAAGATTAAAATATTTTGGTTCAAAAGGCCCATGCTTCGGAGTACAGTCGCGAATGGGTTTAGAGTAGGTAAACGTGTTGAGAAAGTCTTTCATGGAAAGTCTCTCAGAGACCATTGAAAAGATTAATTATATGTGGATATATTTTTTTCACGCTGTTTCGGGGAATAAACTGTGCTGAGAAAATCTTTTAGGCGCACCCTAGAGGATGTAGATATACGGGAAAAGCCTGTACGTCAGATGCTATTGATGGGATGAATTGTGTTTGGAGATAGTCTTCCTATTACCGTTTACAGAAAAAACAATGTGTTGAGAAAGCTTATTTCAAGCTTTAACAGAAAATGAACACTGTAAAGTATTATTTTCGAATATTTGGCTATTAAGATGCACCTAAAATGGTCCAGTAATGTGAAAATGAAAAAAATTAAAATTTTTGAAAACTTATAAAAAATGTGACAACAGTGATACAAAAATGAGCTTAACATTAATTTGAAGTTTAGTTTAAGTTTTACTCATTGGCTGATGCTTTCAGCAAATTGAAATGATCTTTTAAACGTTCAGCTAGGTCAATCTCATCCCCTTTCAAATTTAATTTTGATGTTCTACAAATTGTTTTTTGAAAGCGGATTTCATTTTTGAGTACTTCTTTTATTTGTGACTTTGAATGAGTAGTAGCAAGCCTCTGGCAAAGAGATTTGACATCATCTGCACAGACACAAGGGCCATCATGCTTTTCAATTCAGCCAACAACCTAGAGCTTTCTGTCATTGCTTTTAACTCTTTTTGTATTTTTTCTTCTTGGTTTGCTATCATTTTTTCACGCACTTGAACTTTAACCCTTTCTTCTTCTTCTATTTTTCTTTTCTTTATTACTGGGGCATGTTTTCTTCCAAGTGCAAAAAGCTCATCTCTCTCTCTGCCACAGGTTTGTTTGAAAGAAAAGAGTTGGTGTCATTTCTTTTGGTGACATGCACAGCATCACGGTTATGTAAAGAGCAATGTCTCCTCTTATTAACATCATAATCAAAGTCTCCGAATGCACTTTCTCCTATTAGGTTTGTGAGAGGACAATGAGACAAAGCAGAAACTGTTTTAGGAGACAGATTTTCAATAGAAAATGAGCCGCCATCTAAAAAGTCTGCAAGTTGACGTTTAGTTACAATGGCAGATTCTTGCGAGAGCACAGACAAGGCCATTTCAAGGACATTCTTTTGTTGACTATTACAAGAAATCACAAAAGCATTTACAGCCTCTTCAGCAGGTGTAGACAGCTTGTAATCCGAGCCAAAAACAGAGATGAAAGAAGGATTTAGAAAAATGAAAGGATCTTCAGATGCTTGCTCTAACAATGACACCAACTCTTTTACAAATCTGTGAAAATCAGTATATTTGACATTCTTGTCCTGAAGCAAAAGCCAGTAAGGACCAGTGACTTTGATATAGAACAGTGCAATTGCACAAACAAGAGATATTATTCTAGAATCTTGTATGTCATAGCTAAGACTTTTTATCTTTTGATTAATAGAGTCAGAGAGGACGCCTGAAGTAAAAAACTGTTTGATTCTTTTGTCATGCAAAATTATTGAAGCAGCTGCAGCAAAGAAACAGTTAAATCTATTTGATTTAAAAGATGGAATAGTAGAAGAACTACAGAATGATAGCCACTGGACTCTATATCCATTTTTTTATCGCCCCGAAGGCCTAAAAGTTCACATGCATGTTTGATCAACCGTGAGGTGGCAGTCATGTCATCTGATGCAAACCTACCAAGCATTGCTTCCTTGTCTTTACCAAGAGATTCCCCAGAATCTTCCATCAGGCTCTTCTCAACCTCAGCTAGTGCTTTTTCACATGCAGCACTCTATACCAAGAAGGAAATGAGCATTGTAGTGTAAATAAGACACTTGCACCTCTCTACCTAATTCCTCACTTAAAAAGGCTTGAAATTTAGAATCAAAGTTCTTCATGTTAGCTGCCCTGTCTATCATTGTACTTGTGACTTTACTTAGCAATTGCTTCAGAACATCCTCTTGAGATATGTCTTTAAAATCACCATATGTTTGTGCAAGAGTTTGAAACAAACGGCTAGTAATGTCAAGAAGTGTTTTGCCATCTTCAGATGCCACAGGCGTAAAACCCATGAACAATGTAGTTCCAGTGTCAAGAGACACTTGGTGGCCGACAATTTTTTTTTGATCGCGTGAGGTGCCATCTGAGTGTATAGTAGCATTAGAAGATGAGAGGATTTCCTCAGCTGTTTGAATATTGCTTATAACCTTTGCTTCATCAAGCATATTTAAACAAGATTTTTCACAAGGCAACTCCTTGAATTTATGGTCAAAAAGATTTTCTGACACAATGGAAATACACTTCTTGACATTACTGGCAGACACACCAACGTTTGACATAATTGCAATCACAGTCTGTCGCATATTTGATGAGTATGTGTTTTTGGTACTTTCTTTTACGTCAACAGTTCTGTCTATATCTTCAGAAAGACTCAATTTGGTCAAAAGGTCTGAGTTTTCTTTTTTTAGGCTAGCGACTTCTATCCCTTTCCCCCTCAATTTTTCTTTCTGTTTAGCAAGCTTATTCGTCAAGTTTTCATTTTCTTTTCTTAAAGATTCCAAAGATTTTTCTTTTTCTTTCAATGCACACTTCAACTCTTTTTTCTTTTGATCTATATTCTTCTTTGCCTCACAATAAATCCGTTTAATTTCTTTGTCAAAATCATTCATCTTACTAGCTACTTCTTCTTCTATCATGTTAGTATTTTCCACTAATTCTTTCTCATTTTCTTCATTTCTTTTTATTTGGAATTGCAAGACAGTGACGACGTTTGTAAGATCACACACTTCATTGGTCTTTTCACCTAGCTTTCGTGAGCTCCAGTTCCTTCTTGCGAAGCGCAGCAGCTGCTGGAGAGTTTGCCCTTGCAGGTAACGATGGTTTTGACACCTTGAATGTTTGATTTAAGTAGGTGTCAAACTGTTCTGGGTCACGATGTTTCTTGACCTGAGCTGCACGATACTGTCCGAGGGTGTTGGAGACAGTTTTTTTACCGAGTTCAAGTCACCCTCAGGATTCAGCTTCTGAAGCCAGCTGTACAGAACATTCAAACTTAAACTGTCACTTTGAAAGAATTTGTGAATGTCAATGAGATGAACGTTTTTAAGACCAGCAATGCTCAACGGTAAATCATGAACATTCAGGCGTGTGATCCCGAGGTCAGAGAGGCTTTTGCTTATGTGGTGTATATCGAGCCGCTGTTAAAGAAAACAAGGCTTTTGCTCCTCAGTTAAGTCTTGGTATGCTTTGACAGCACTGGTCACCAACCTCCGCACACGGTTAACTTGCACATCTGGCCGGATGGCTAAGAACCAGGTACCTAGCTGTGGAGAAAACGTTGAAAGAATAATCAAATCAATGTAATAAAAACTTTAACGAAAAAAAAGATAAGATGGGGCCATTGAAAAAAATACCCACCAACAATCTAACAAAACAAGAAAGTAGATCATTCCATTTGGTTTGATGTTCTTTTTTTGTTGATTCAAAAACAGGATCCACATACATATAGTGTTCAATGAGCATTACCCGGAAAAAAAGAGGAAGTGGATTACAATTCTGGCAGTTGCAATGTGATTGAGAACCTAAATCTCACGCACGTCCAGCCACATTTTTACCCTGAGGAGGGACCTCGTACTTTTGACTGTCTTAGTTATGGCGTTATTGGCTACCGGTACAAAATACATATATGTTTGAAAACGTAAAAAAGGAAATTCACCAATCAAAACAAAAAGTGTATGATCCCACCTTTTCCCAGGAACACCCACTCTCTTCTTTGAGGGAGAAGAGTTGCAGAAGCAATTTGTTGTCTAAATTGACCTCTGGTAGCATCGGTCGGCGTCCTTTTCCCGTAGCAAGGAAGGTCCTTCTAAGAGCATCATGTTGATCATCATGAAAATCGGCTGAAATATTTATGGAAAAACTTAACTTTTCAAGTCTCTTTTTGATGCAGTCAGTCAGTAAGCAAGAATATGATCAAAGGCAAGCCCCCATCATAATGATCCACTAAAGAAGGAACTCAAACCTGCAACAGGTTTCCTGTAGATTTCAGGTGCAGTTCCTTAACTATTAGATATATCTACACCCTATAAAAAACAAACAAGGTCCTTTGACTAAGTTGGACACACCCAAATGAACGGGAGTAGGGTCTATTGAAACATAGGCTAGCAATCAAACATTTAAAAAAGAATAAAGTCAAACTAATCTATTCAACTTTCAAGCCATCAAAATCACATTTAAATTAATATATCTAATTTTCATCCAGTTACTTGTTAAAAATTTTTATAGGCAAGCTGCTTGGCACCCATCTCAATATGTAAACAAACCTGCCTAAGGAACTCAAGATTTCTAGATCTAGAGATCTAGATTCTAGTGCTGCTTATCAACCGTGTTATGGTCACTAGATCTAGACCTAAAAAACGCCTTAATTGCAACATCTATGCTTATAAAACCAAAAGAAATTTAAACTTAACCTAAAATATAACATTCTAACTTTCGAAAAATACTTAAGTTGAATCCGTTGGTCGCTAGACATTTTAATAGATTAGTAACCAAAGTAATCAAAACACCATGGCCCTGCTTCCGAATGAAACCATCACAACCATGTTTATTAGATCTAGTAAAAGTACTATTATGGATTCTAGCTAATCCCATAAAATAAATTGACTTATCGGTTGCAAGTTGATGTATGTATGAAGTTTCAACTCACCTGTTTTATGCATGGAAGGATTCCTCATTGTTTACCTCACAGTCAGCCACTTCAGGACCGACGGCCGCCATTTTTTTCACCCGTTCAAGGCAGCCCAAACCCTGGTTCAGTCACTTTCTTTTTTACTTTCGCACAATAGGGCCAAACTAAAATTCTAAAATTTATTTTCGTATTTTAAAGGAAAAATGGTTGGTTTTTCGATCAGAATACACAGATTTTCACAGTTTTGCTGGAATTTATGAGAAAATCGTATTTTTTTCACTATTTTTGACTTAAATAGGCCTTATCATGTTCGAAACTGGCCATATTGGGCATCATTCGAAATTGCTAGTTGTGACACACTCGTTAGCGCTATTTTTAGCCATATAGGCCGCTCAGTTATGTTGTGCTAACACGATGAAAAAAAGGGTGTCGACCGGGATCATTCTCAGCGCGCAAAAACCGGATTTCAGTCATGTTTTTAACCTACCTGCTTCACTCTTCCTTAGACTAACACCTACAGGAAAATTACAGCTTATTAAAGGGCTAAAGACGGCCTTTCTGTTGATATAAAAACCAAACATATGGGACCATAAGCAAAGGAGATATGAATTAGTAAAGTAAGCAATTATGGTCGGTTTTCTGGGCATAAATCGACCGCTGTGGGCAGTTTACGGGAGTCACCTCTCTGAGAGGAAGGATTATCAGAGTTGAGTATATCTTTTAAATTCGGATACACACATATTTGGTAGGGTACGTTTCTGCACATAGGCCTGAACGTAACTTCTGTTCATTGAACGGGTAACAAGCTAGTATGCCTATAAACATAAGCTCTTTTTAATAACAGTCCGGACTCAACGGTTTTTTCAAGCTTTCAGTCTGTGCTACAGTAACGCCTATTCTTTCATTTGCACTTAAGCCAAGATTGTCGTGGTACAGGCCAAAACCCCCAACGTGAGTATGAATGGCGCGTTGTGATCGTCGAATCTGACGCCAGTGTGGTCCTACCCCAAGGGCTTTATATAATAAAAGTTCTCTGCGGCAGCGGCGAAATCGCTCCTGAATCCGAAAAAAGAAAAGTGCCGCTGTGGTACCGCTCATCACCGGTGTTGTCTCGCTGCCGTCTCATATTAATTTATTCAGACAGTGGCATTTCTGTTGGAGCGATCTATACCGTCCCGCTGCCGTCCCGCTGCCGTCCCATTGCCGTTCAATGACCGTGTCTATGCATTTCCAGCTTTAATAACCTTGATTTGGCTTTTTACAAGAAAAAGCGAAAACGCATCGATTCAGACTAACGTTATATAAAACAATCTTCAGGTCCCAGAAGTCGTGCTGTTCTAGATTTATCTGGCAATGAACTTTGCTTAGCAGACGGAAATTACAGAGTCTGGTTTTCTGAGAGATTGGCCCGCCGACAGTTTGAAGAGAACTAAAAGGTGTATGGTCATCTCTAGTCTGTTTCAATGCAAATACTACAACGGCTTGTTCATAAGTTTTTCTCTAAGGGGTTCGAACAAGTTAGAGGTGGTCTCAAAAAGAGACATAAATTATATTTTATGTCTTTTTATGTTGTTTGTTTCTTATCAACAGTTTTTCATCAAAGTAATACCCTTTTAAGTGAAAAAGTTTTTTTTTTATTTGAAGTGCTTAAATTGCTGAAGAAATTTTACTTTTCATGCGATTTTTTTTTCAAATAAAATACAACCGACATAAATTAAGATCCAATAAAAGCTTAGTCCTCTGTAGGCCTGTAACTTATGTTTTAACTTTAGAGATTTGCTTCGTGCCACTTTTCAATCGAGATACTAAGTCACAGTTAGACCCAAAACTGACTGATTTCAATACCGGTACAAGAAGTTAAGATATCAGTCCGAAACACTGGGTAGATGCACTATGCCGGTAAAAAAACTCACGCATGTACTTTGCTAATTATACGAACGAATAACTCAAAGCCAAGGATGTAAATATCCATTACCGCAATCTACTTATGAATGCAACAATAACGAATTTAATTGACAACGTCAAAGGGAAGCTACTACTAAAACAAAAACATTAAAACTATATTACACATCCTAAAAAGAGTACATTCCAAATAAAAAAAAACATTTGCAAAAAATTTCTAAAACTGCTCGAGAATGCACAAGGTACGGATTACTAGCTAAACAATGGTTTATATGGAGAATAACATGTCAACTTGATTGAGAGATAATAACGTTATTAACAATAACGAGAGCAGCTCGGCATTTTGATAAAATTATTGTAAAAATGTCACCGTGAGAATATCTTTGGCACGGCACGGCGCTGCATTTAACATGTTATATGAAGAGTCCTAGACACCTGACAGTCAGTCCAGCTTTGCTGGGTTTCGTGTATACTCATTATCTTCAAATCAGCTCAGACAATTTTTTTTTTTTCGATTCTAGAGTTTTTAAAGCAAAAGCTGGTGTTTCTCAAAGCACAAAATGCATTCGGTATGAACACTGAAAGCTAGTTTGTTGTTTGCCAATAGAAAAACGCATTTTAAAAAACGATTATAAACGCCGGCTTTTTATTATGTATAAGAGTATCATGTCGGTTAAAAATCATTTTGAATGAACCTACGTAACGGCATTGAACTAAATCAAAATTCACAGACTTTTCTAGCGGAATACTGAGAGATACTGTAATAATTGGGCGCATCCTCTACAAACTCTTCTCCACGAGGACACTCTGTTTCCTCTGCAAGTCCTCTTGTGTCCAGGTTTGTTGCAAGAAAAGCAAAACTCTGGCCTTGTACACGAAAAAGCCTTGCATTTCCAACATTGTAAAATGTGACGCATTTCTTTGTAGTAGGGTTCGGTGTTGAAGGGTCCGACGGATACGGTTTTTTAACCGATGTCTTGAATATGTCTATGTACCCAAATCTGCGACCAGACAGTCATTCCTTTAGCTTACCCTTTTGTTCCCTTATCTTCTTCATTGTAATTATTATTTCAGACCTCAAATAATGGCCCGCCTTTATCATTGTCGACTCGATAGTAGTGTTGCTGACAGGGATGACGGAAGACTGCGCCGGTTTTTATCCTATTGTAGTAAAACTTCAAAGAGAAGTGTCAACGAAGCTAGCTTTGCTTGTTGGAATATTGCGCCGGTTTTAGAAAGTCGAATATGTTTCTCATTGATCGATGTTAATATTTTTTTTTATTTAGGCCTGTTCGGACGCAAAACCTCTTCCGTCTGCCAACTATCAAGACTGTTTATTGCTACAACTCAAGGAATGAATTTTTAAAAGCTTATATTTTTCAATACCTCTCCCGAAAGCAGTCTTGACACATCGTGATCTCACAGTCAGAGCTATTGGACTTTACTATTTTGACATGTGAATCCTTACACTAAGCGCAATCGATTTTTATTCGAATAACTTTATCATCGAGGGATTAAAAATCGAACGAAAAAAACCGGCGCAGTTTACTGAACACAAGGATGTCCAATTCGGGCGGCATGTTATGTAATCACGGATCAAACCGGCGCAATCTTCCGTACCCCGCTGACAGATATTCGGATATCTAAAATGGTGATCCGTGTAACTGGGATCTCCTGTCCTCCCCTAATTAGGAAAGAGTTTTGGGATAACACCGAAATCCCCCCCCTCCCCCAATCCCTATAGATAGTCCTTAGGACAGCAGACCGACCCGCGCCTCCGTGTTTTTTTTTTTGTTTTTTTTTTAGGGGGGGGGGGGTAGGTTACAAGCGCCAAAGTGTGTCAATCTTTTGGGCCCACAGAACACCGTCCCTACTCACAGTTTTCGCGGCTGCAACACAGACTTCATAGTTGCCTGTACTGTCGTCAAGCAAGCTTCACGACAAAACCAGCCATAATGCTGTGCTCCTATTTGGACTAAACCCGGGGTAGACTTACGAGGCTTTTGCCGTACAATTCGTATATAAGTAATTAAGTATGTCTCGTTTTCGAAACATAACATAGGCAGATCAATAATTATACAGAAATATCTAAGGCTTTATGGTATGCGTAAGTATACTAGGCCACCGCAATGCAAATGGAAGCCTTGATAGTATACAACTGACTGCTTGTAGGATAATTCAATGACTCGCAAGTTACCTGTCAATCATTAACTTTTCTATATAGTATTATCACCACAGAGTGATTGTGTTGAAGTAAGTTGGTTGGTTAAATTTTAACGTCTCTTTTCAAATGCAAGGTTATATCAGAAACGGCGCTTGGGACAATTGAAAGCGTGCTGCCACACTGTGATGTAAGGAGCCTTGCACACACCACACCCAGTCACATTATTCTGGCACCGGGCAGACCAGACTTAGAACTAAATCCATAATGCCAGACACTAGGCGGATCAGCTGCTAATACCAATTTTAAAGTCCTTGGTTTGACTCGGCCGGGGATCGAACCACGCACCTCCCGATCTCTGAGCGAGTGTCTTACCGCTAGGCCACAGAGCCGGTGACCAGTGAGGACTCAACCAGTAGTTTCCTGTTATCGGCCGGCGCAAAACAAAGTTAATTATAAAATGTAAGGAATATGACATCTAATCATGTTCGGTCTGTCACACGGCGGCCTAAGGGAAAGCACATCAAGAGTCGCACCCACTATTTTTTTAATTAAGAAGCACGGCATAAAAACGTAAAAAATAAATTGGAAAACAATGCAGAATAGCAATATTAATAAAGTAGAAAATTAACCTCAGCAGTTGCAACTGGAAATTGATAATTGTTTAAGAACACAACCACTAATTAAACGAAGAGATATTTTATTTGGTGTTGAAGTCAGAAGAATACACAAGTTTTTTTCAATGAGCAGAGACCAGACAGACCAGGATGGCTGCAAAGGAAAAAAAGTAGTAATAATGTGTTAAAGACGGGCAAGATTAAGAAGGAAAAAAGCTCAGAGAGAAAGTTAGGGTAAAGATAAAATAGAAAAGGAAAAAAACGCTGAGGATAAGTAGAAGGGAACTATAGAGTCCTCGAATAGAGAGCTACCAAGACAGGTTTAACAGCAAAAAATCAAATAGTGTTCCACTTCCAGATCTATAATGATTCAAACAATATCAATACCATACCAACTGCATTGAAGAACCTCTAGATAACAACGACAACCCGTATTATCAAAAGATTCCAGGGCACATTCAAAGAAAACCAGAAATCTACCATGAATAAAACACGAAAAATATGAACTAAGAGTGCGGGCTTCTCAGCCGAGGTCTATCGATAATAGGTAGAACTGAAAAAAGTGAACCACTTTTAAGACTGACAAGGGAGACACAATATTCAAAAAGAAAAAGGAAAATCAAACCTGATTTTATAAACAACAGAATCTAGATGTAGAATTTAGGATGATTTAAAATTTGAATTCTCGACAAAACCTATGAAATTTCTAGAAAAAAGCTTATCCACAACCTAGAACTAGATGAAACGACAGACACCGTCGGCGTCTAGTCACCGGAAGAAAACTCCAGTATTTTGCCATTAATTTTTTTGAGAAAAGTTTAGGGTACCGGTAACCAAAAAAAAACCCCATAAATGATCTAGGTCTAGTTGAGAAATCAACTTTTTAGAAAATCTTCGCCCCAAAAATCTTTTTGAGAATATTTACAACCTATTTGTAATACATTACAATTCCACCTTTATATTCCACACCCAACAGCATTGCAAAAATGATTTTCAGTTTTGATTGTTATTTTAGAAAGATACGCTAATGGCACAAAGAACGTAGGCGTCAGGAGCTATTTTTTTATTGCATTTCATCATGCCTTTCTTTGAAATTGCAAGAATACACAGTAAATCTAGTTCAGTAAGGCATAACTTTGATCCTTTTAGAAACTCTTATTTTTAGTTGTAAAACAATCTCAAAAACTTGTCCAAATTTTAGGTTCAAAATTTTTAAAAGTCCACTTTTAACCTTAAATCGTCCACGATTATAAAGTTTTTGGAAATCTGTCCAAAACTACCAAAAACGTATGAGATTAATATATTAAAAAAAGATATTTCTTTCCAAAAATTTACATTCCAGATGAGTCAAAGTACCGGTTTATTCAGGTTTAATATACAGAGGCAAGAAGGCAAGAGATTTTCTGTAGCTTAAATCCTAGCTTTTCATAATGTTGCTGAATCAGAGATCTGCTTTCATCGCTGTCAGTCTGTCGCAATGTTCCCCTCTATGTGGCTCCCTTAGTCTGTTATTGTAACAGCGTCCATGAATGTCATCTCCAGTTCCTATTTATGAGTTCATGGGGTGAGCAATTTTCTTACGTTCTGTCCTGCGGAAATTAGAGTAAGTGGAGTGCCATTTGCAACGAATAATTTTATCTAATGTCTATAATTTAGCTTCTTGGTGAAAGAATTATTATGTGTTACAAGCTCTAACAGTTTCATAGAACAGCCAATCAAGCGGATATTATCATAAAATATGCGTTTTAAAAACATCTGCAAAAGTATTGTTTTAAAGAGAGCCAAATGACTGATAAACACATCATAAACTGATTCAGAACTGACGGCATGTAAAACGTCTGACAATTTGTTACTGGCCCCATGATTGGAAGTATTAAATACCATAAAATAAAAACTCTTGGAGAAAATAAAGAATTCAGTAAGATTATATCATATTTCTAAAACCCCTTACTTGCTACATTTTGTTTTATCTGAACCTCTACTTATTTCAAAATGTTTCAGTTTTGTGTTGAGATAGGCACCCCTATCTAGATTCGTAATATTTTTTATTGTTTAACTTTGATAGCTTTTATAGATCATAACCAATTTGTGACTTTCTACTAGAGTTCATAGTACTTGTTCCAGGCTGATAAATATCTTGTTATCCTTATACATGTTTTCACCAATTTTAAACTGTTGGTTTTATCGCTTTTTCTTTTGCTGCTTTCTTGTAAGAAATACATAAAAACACAACACAACATTTTGGCAACATACTGGTAGATAAAATGATATACGCATATATGCATGGAAAATGTAGCCTCTATAATCTATGAATGAAGCGAGTGACTGCTATAAAAATTATGTGTCATTAACCGACCCACTTCCTCTGGTAATATGCGGGTGAGAAAAGAGAGCAAGAGAAAGTCCGCCATAGATCATAACATGGAAACAACAGTTCACAACTCATTTTGTGTTACCGGTTTACGAACAGAAAGAAACGAACTTTTATTCTATGTCTGAAAAGTTTGTCCTAATTTTTTTCAAAAGATAGCTCTAAAAAAATGGTACATTGCCGTAAAGGAAATATTGATGCAGAAAAAAAAAAAAGTTTAAAAAATCCACAGGTTTTGACCTTTAACAGAAAGGGGTCGATCTACTTGCATTTTTTATCTTTGGCTCTGCTGCATATTCATACTAGAAAGTTCTGTAAATTTCGGCTGGAAAATTGTCGGTACTTAAGCCTTTTGCCACTTTACATCAGGACTGCTGATCTTATGCTGAAAGTCAGATTTCCACTGTGAGACATCAAGGCAAATTGTCACATAATGTATATAAGTGAATATTAATAAAAGATGAGTTCAACGTAATTATCCATAGCAAAAACATGAAGAGCTAAAATGCGGTATTTAAAAGAATCAGAAACAGGGAGCAAGGCAAGTGGAGGCATCTGTTTACTCCAGCTGCATTGGAGAAACTCCGCTCAATTCAAAACCTAAGGTAGGTCTAGTTTAACTACTTAAAAAATTTATCCTCTGATACATATGCTACTGAAGCTGCTGTTGTAGTTGCTACTGTTTTCCAACATCTACAGCTACTGTAACAGTTGCTGTTCTCATTCCGTTACTACTACTACTACTACCACTACTACTACTACTACTACTACTACTACTACTACTACTACTACTAATGCTACTACTACTACTACTACTACTACTACTACTACTACTACTACAGCACTGCGCATTTCGTTGTAATATGGAGCTTAATAGTTAAAGATAAACATACTATATTTTCAGTTTAAATTTTATTAAAAAAGAAAACCAGCCGGACATATTTACTCTCACCCTACCGACTCATAATCAGTTATTTTCTTGAAGTATTATATGAACAATTGTATTGTATTGTCTTGCTTTTGCCCTCGTTCAATTTGAACAGAAGAAGCATCTCTATGGTGATGTAATAGTTGGTGTGCTAGATGACAACGTTTTAGAAAATAACTCTCAATGGCACCGATGTCTATGAAATAGTTCTAATAAGAGATCCATATTTTGTATCTAATCTTATCCTAAATGAGAAACAATTTTAAGGGATTAAGTTCAATTTTAGCTATTTAAAATCACTCATAACTCTCTCCCTCATCTCGAGCTTTCTGTTTCAATGCCCATATCAACTGTTTCAAAGTGAAAGTTGTAAGATCTACTTTTAATTCAGCGTTTGTGTTTATCTAAATGATTCTGGTAATTATAACTTAGCGCTCTATGCTTACATAAGGAAAGCAACACATCAATATGCTTAATCCACTAAGCTAAGTTTTAGCTTGCTTGGGCTTTATAAAACTAGATAATTACATTCAATTAAATACTTAATAAACTATGTGTATGTACGTTGGGCCAGCTGGTTACCCGTTCGATGAACGGAGGTGAGGTTCAGGCCTGTGTGCAGAAATATACCCTACCAAAATGTGTGTACCTGAATTCAAAAGATAGCCACAACTCTGAAATTTCGTCCTCTAAAAAAGCCTCTGGGATAATTTCCCCATACATCTACAGGCTCTTGAAAGCCCCCAAAAGACTTTGTAAACACATTCTCCTAAGCAAAACAGCGCCCAAAAGAGTACCTTTCCACGTACCTCTATATTTTCTAGAGAGTCCCTCACTGACTTTCTCAATACGTTTTATTCTGTAAACAGTGATTTGGAGACTATCTCTAAACATAAAATTTATTCGTCCTCTCAATAGCAGCTGAGATACTTTCTCGTATTTAGATCTACATCCTCTTGCGAGCGACTAAAAGATTTTCTCAACACATTTTCCTCCTCTCTAAACAGCGTCAAAATGCAAAAAAACTCATCTCCACATATATTTCTTTCTTTCAATAACCTCCGACAGACTTTTCCTCTACATCTTCATCCTCTAGAGAGCGCCTGAAAGACTTACTCAACAAGGTTTTACTCCTCTAAACAGCGCTCAAAAGACTATATCCTTCATACGGGTATAGTTCTTCCTCTCAATGGCCTCTAAGAGACTTTCAGCATACATAAGTTCTGCATGCTCAGTTCACCTGAATTAAAAGATTTTTATCAAGGAACCACCTGACACCCAAGATTTAGTTAGTGTCTCACTTAAAAGACCAATTCAAATGTCTTTACATTAGCAATCTTTTTTTTTTTTCAAAATTATTAGTACTATATATTTTACACCAGCAAATTTGATATCTTCTCTTTTTTATATTTTGCTGCATGTTTCACACTCATCATTTTTTATTGCATATTGGACAAAAGTTAGTATGTTCCTTAATTAACACGATTTTTTTCAGAAAATGGGTGGCTTTCTCAGATTCGTGTTTCTTCTGCTTGTGGTTGTGGTAGCACTTTCTACTGCGGCCAATAACAACAGAGGAAACCGACGTCGCTGGACTACAACTTTGTCCACAACACACGGTCGAGTTACAGGACTAAGGAAAAGAGTGGTGGGTGTAAGGGTGGACGTTTTCTACAGTATTCCATTTGCTAAACCACCAGTTGGAGACCTCCGCTTCAAAGCACCAGAGCCGGCAGATCCTTGGGGATCCGAACCCATTGATGGAACAGTGAAACCCAATGCATGCTGGCAAACTATTGACCAAGCGTTTGACCGGTTTTCCGGTGTGGAAATGTGGAATCCAAATACACCAAGGAGCGAGGACTGCTTGTATCTCAACGTATGGAGGCCATCACCTAGGAGGAATAGCCAACCTAAACCCATTATGGTATGGATCTTCGGAGGAGGTTTCTGGGCAGGTTCCAGCGTTTTAGACGTGTATGATGGGAGTCAATTGGCAGCGAGACGAGACGTTATCGTGGTAACAATGAACTACCGTCTCGGCCCGCTTGGCTTCATGTATCTTCAAAACAACGCAGAAGTCCCTGGCAACGCTGGCTTGTTCGACCAGCTGTTAGCCCTACAATGGGTGAAAGAAAATGCAGCTTATCTCGGAGGATCACCAGACGACATAACCATCTTTGGCGAGAGTGCTGGCGCAGCAAGCGTGGGGTTTCATATGTTATCTCCCTTGTCTAGAGATTTGTTTAATAATGCTATCATGGAAAGCTCAGCTCCAACCTCTTACTGGGCAGTGCTCGACACTGAGAAAACAGTTGAGCGGGTTGCCAGACTAGCAGCCAATGTGTCTTGCCCTGTTACCCTAGGCGACCAGCTGCTTCCCTGTCTCCGCGCTGTAGATCCAGAAGTCTTGACTAACCAACAGTGGATTCTTGTTGACAAATGGTTCGACGTGCCTATCGGACCCATCGTGGATGGCCTATTCTTGCCTGCCCACCCAGCTGATATGTTGAAAGACGGCAACATCAAGAAGACCAATGTAATTATCGGAGTTGACAAGAACGAAGGCATCTATTGGGACATTTACGGCTTTATGAACGACTTCCCTATGGAAAAAAACGGAAACTTGAGCAGAGTCCAGTTCCGTAGTATAATGCAAGTCCTTTCTGACAACGACCGGGAGTTCAAACGTCAGCTTATTGAGCTGTACAACAGAGAACTGAGGGGCCCAATGCGCCGTATGGCCATCGTTGACGCGGCAAGCGGGGATTCCCTCTTCAAATGTTCTGTGGTCGACTTTGCCCGAGACTATACAGCAGTTGGTGGCAATGTCTACCTGTTCAGCTTCGAGGAGAATTTCAGCAGTGATCCCTGGCCCGACTGGATGGGAGTCCCTCACGGTTTTGAGATTGAGGTAATCTTTGGGTTGCCCCTCGAGGAAGGCTCAGGGAACACAAGTCAAGAGAAGGCACTCACTAGGATGATGATGGCTATGTGGACTAAGTTTGCCAGGACAGGGTGAGCTAAACATTAAAATGAAGTTTTAGAGTTCTTAATCGTACTATGCATTTACGGATTGAAAATTGTTGTCTTCTTTTGCTTTTTTTTTAAATGCCAAACTTTTTCGGCCTATGAAAAATAATATCTTGTGATTTTTTTCAAATGCTGTTACGAAATGTACAGTTTACTAACAAAAAGTGTAATAATGAAAAAAGTGGTGTTCACATCAATAGCGCTTGAGGTTAATCATGGTGAGAGTAGTAGTAAAACAGTTGCAAAACTAGTAGTAGTAGTAGTAGTAGTA
>BMAT01006488.1:269210-283511 GCA_019649035.1 Elysia marginata
GCAGTAGTAATAAGAGTAATGGTAGTAGTAGTACTAGAAGTAGTAAACGTTATACTAGTAGTAAACTTTGTAATAGTAGTAGCAGCGGCAGTAGAAGTAGTAGTAATAGTAGTACTAGTTGTAGTGGTAGTAGCAGTAGCGGTGGTGGTAAAAAGCTGTTGTTGTTGTGCTCGTAGTGGTAATAACCATGTGATGTTGATGAATGTAGAAATTAATATGATAATTATGGTAAAACGACGACACATTATTATAATTATACTTTTTTCTACAGATCGCCGGCTTCGAGGAGGGTGACTTGGCCTAAATATACTGCGGAGAATAACGAGTATGTGGTCATTGACAAGAACGGAGTACGCACTGAAGAAGGGCTAAGAAAAGAAGCATGTGAATTGTGGGCTACGCGAAATCTCGGCGGCCATTCAAGTTAGATAGTGATTCGGCATGGAGAAAAAAATGGTGGACATGATACGCAACTGCGTGAAAAGAGAGGATGCGTCGGAAGAATACGATGTTGTTCATCTTTTTCGTCTCTTGTGCCTTACACAATAATGCTTATGTCTCGTTGTTTTTTATTTAAACTTGCCTTTGAGATTTTAATAAACAAGTTTTCGTCTCTAGGGAAAAAGCCACGGGATTTGAAAACAAAAAAAGTTGTTTTTTTTTTGTCAGTTTCAAAACCACAAAAGTTAATACAGCAATTGAGTTTCCTTGTTTTCATGTCTACATTGGCTGTTCCAATAAACTGCATTATTGACACTCAAAGACACATTTATTGGTTAAGATAACTATTTTTCATAATATGAGAATATAACTTAATATTATTTTGACTTCCACTAAATGATGAACGGAAAAAAAAAACATGATATAGGAGAAAAAAAAGAACATCGGCTACCAAAAGAAAAATTACGGCAACTAGATCTAGTTTTGTTTGTTACTGTCATAGTAATCAAAATATGCTCTGAAACATTTTTATCCAGGAATAGTAACTAGAAATTCCGTTATTTTAGTAAAGCTAGATTGGCTGAGTTGATACCGAGGTGGAGGTGATAGATTTCGTATGTGTGGAACAAGTAAGAGGAATCAAGCTCAAATCAATGTTTTCAGATGTTGAGTTATCAGTATTAGAACTTTTGCAATGCTTTCTACGCCCTGGAAAATATTTTTCAAAAGGTCTTACTTTAGCTTTTATTTCATTTCTAAAGGTGTTTCAAAGCAAATAGTTATAGTATTTTGTGAAGCAGATTTTATTAATAAACTGCTTGAAATCAAAACTGGGCCTAGCGACTTGTGCCTTGTTTCTTTTCTAGTTGGCTCATGTTGTTTCCCTTTCTAGCTTTATTCTAAAGAGCACAAGCTTAACTTTGGGCTGAAATTTATGATGAATACCTTACCTTCTTTGATTCGATCCACAGTCCTCAAAGCTGTCAATTTTTTTTTAAAAAAAGGAAAAAGTTGTGGGCCATTTTAGTACTATTTCGATTCCAAAAGTCTACTGTAACAAAGGAAGCTGACATTGTGTACAATTTGATTTAAAACTTGCTTAAATCTTTAAAGCAGTGCACCCAACGCATGTTAATACGAACAAGTCAATTTTTTCAGAAAAATAAATCAAACTTGCCAAAATGTATAAAGTAGCGAGTGAAACACAGGATGCCCCCCCCCCCCCCCCCCGCCAATCTAATAATAAAATAACTTACTTCCGTCCGGTTTTACGATTTTGTGAAGATTATGACAATAACGTCAATAGTTGTTTAGATCTAGATTTTGTTTGTTTTGTTTGGTTTTATATTCGTATTGCATTCTTCGGTCGATGATACAATGGACAGTGTCATTAATGGGCCTTGGCCTAGGCCTTATGATGTCTGGCTAAAAATCTATAAAGAGCACAGTCCTGATTCAAAAGCTAGACGATTGTGTTAAACAAAACACTAATATTAAATGTTTAGACCGCTTACTTGCCGAGATAGATGCAAATAAATTAACTACATCCAAGTTAAGATATTAAATTAGCAAAGTGGGATTCAAAAGCTACACACACTATGCTCAAAAAAGCAATGAAGATCTCTAGATATAGCCCGAAATCCCGTTAGCTTCTCAAAATAAGGATAAAGATTTAGAATCTAGATCGAATCAAGATATAAGGGCCTAGATTTCAACCTGTTCCCAACAGATCTCGAGGCAGGCGAATTTTAACAGGCTTGAAGATAGAGCAAACATAGGAAGAGGAAGAGTTAAAAGAGGTAATGAAAGGGAAATAGACAGAGAGTCTGATGGGTAAAGGGGAAAGCATTGTATCTAGACATAAAAGCATAAACATTTCTAGATCACATCTAAAAAAAGAGACCTAAGCTTAATTCTAACTGAAACGAAGTGTGAGAGGGGTATAGGCCTATAGAGGTAGATATATCGAGAAGAGGGTAAAACAGTAACCAGGAGAAAAAAAATAGATTCAATGACGTGCAAGTAAATCTGAAACAGTTAAAGACGGAAAGAAGACACATAAGGCAAGAAGAAAACGAATTGGATATATTATAAATCTAAATACGGTCTACAATGTATGATGACAAACATGAATGGCAACTTAGTTTTTTTCCATCCTCATCTGTTTCTCGACTCGGTCGGGTACTTCACATTTAACTAGATATGTTTTAAAAATCATTGCAATACTAAATGAAAATGCTGCAAAACGTGATCATTGTACTCATGTCACAGGTGTCAAAAGCATTATTTGTTTGATAAAAATGCTCTTGCTCTTTCGCACAATGTAGGCTAATACAGCTGTCGCCCTAACAAAATAAAAATACAAAATATTATAGACTCAACAAAACAAGCTTTTTGTGAGGTGTTTACACACTTTATCATAAAGAGCAAGTAATGGAAGCATGGGTCATGATGACATATTATTCGCAAAAAGATTTTCCTGTTTGTCGTTAAAAATAATGTTGAAATTCTTTTAGGCCTTTCATTTTATTATTCATCAAGTATTGAAGTTATACAGCCTTGGTAGAAATTTATTCCATGATTTCACTTATATTTTAGTAGAGGTTACGGTGGTATAAAAATCTTTTTTTTTTCATGACTAGCATAATTAAGATTAAAACGTTCTATCGAAAACCACTTTGTCACACTCTTTTGTCAACGGAATGTTCATTTTCTAGCGCTTTTGAAAGTTCCGAAGTTTACACATAAAAGACACTCTTGTAAACATGTACAGTTGTGACTACCACGTTTCAAGAGCGAAATTGCATGTTAATGAACAATAGTGTCTTAGAACCCTTTAAAAAGTTCAAGGAATCATAGCCTTTCATTGTGTGTAATCAATGGTATCTAGGAACTACCATGACTGTACTGGAAATAAAAGCAAGAAAATGCTCGCTTCACAGAGCCGAGATCCCATCATATAGGCATGAATCAAAAGTGATTTAAAGTTTAATAAACAATATGTACTGAAGAAAGAGAACAGAATGTTGCAACAGCACCACATTGTACACCACAATGGTAGATCTCACATTTTAAACCCTTTAAAAAGGAATCTTTTAAATCAGACTGGGGTGGCTCCATAGCGTTTGTTTATTGTGTACAACCAATAGTATCCAGGAACTACCGTAATGGCACTGTAAAAAGAACAAGACAATGATCGCTTCACAGAGAGGAGTCACGTCACATCAGCGTGAAGTAAGTTTTGACTTACTCCAAGTTAACTTAAAGTTGAGATGACAATGAGGAGTAACAAAACAGTGCAGTTTTTCAACAGCTTGGTACAGCCCTCTATATACACTGCAATGATCCTATAACTTTCTAAGCCTAAAGGCCCTAACTTCGACTTAAAACTCTACAGAAATCAAGTTACAACTTTCTTCATCACTCCTAAATACCTCCCTACTGCCTTTTTTTTCTTTGGTACTATTTATGCTCTGAAATTCGTTTACAAGTGAAGTAGGATATACCATGGATAGTGTTTTAGGGCCAGTGCGGCAGCCAGAGACATTTTTTCTTTTTTTTTGTAATCTAATTTTTGTGTTTCAAAATAAAGTTTCGGGGACAAAAATCACAGAAAAACTGCTTTTAAGTCATTTTCAATGTTTGGTTGCTATTGAAACCGATTGTTGTAGCCACCATATTGGATAAAAATAGTAAACTTTAGGCCTTTATAAGTCAGAATCTAAACAATGCATTTGCATTCTGTAAAATGGAATCGTGTATTATAGTCACTTCAAAAAAGATTTTTGAGGCAATTTTTTTCTTCGCTACTTCTGTTAGATTTTTTAAAAAAATAAATTTTTTAGAGTTTGCATAAAAGATAAAAGGGCCAAAAAGTGTATCCTCCCCATGTCTCATGCATTCCTACAGTTTAGAAAGCAGCGTTCTGTAACTCGCCAGTTACTACCCGCAGTATACTCGCTGTCACGAAGTTTAGATGTAAAACGAGGACAAAACCAATTTTAGAGGCTAACAGTAACAAAAACAATACTATAGAAAAATATTTTTATGATTTTTAGCCTTCACCCTGTTTGGTCTTTGTGATGACATTGCAAACTTGGAAATGTGGACAGTTCTCAAACTACACTGCAGGCTAGGGTTTATACTAGATGCGATAGCTCATACTATGCGCTAAAGGCTTTGCTTTTCTTATTGAAACAACGTATTTTTGTAGCATTTTGGCGTAGTCCTTTTTTTTCAAAAGTATGACAAAAATACTTATAGATGCTTGAAAAAGAAAGATCCGGTGCCAATGTGTTGAAAAAAGAATAAACTTTCATAATTTCAACAAATCTCAAAACTGACAATCGGACCCCTATAACCCCAATACCCTTATTTAGAGGGGCGCCGCGCTTGCCCTTAAATCTACTTCTTTATCAAAGAGCTCAACTCGCCATGAAAATAACAGCAGTAGCACTCTCGTACTGAGCAACATGGTCGTCACTCGTTTCATCAATCTCAGTGTACCTGTTAAATCGTGTCAAGTAGTTACCGGAACTTAATGCACAAGGATCATCCCCACCACCACGAATCACAACAATTACACATAGCAATCCAAAATGGAAACCGAGTCGCAGTTTGTTTAGGAGAAAAAAAAACAAGTATAAAATGCGAGACTTCATTGTTAGCTCTCAAAAATAAAAAAGGTAAAACACCAGGTTATGGGTAGTTTTTTTTTTCAAACGACTACAGGAGCTATAACAACAACAACATGCGACTTATTCAGCTTACTGCCATGTCAACCATCTAAAGCTGCAACTCTGTCCACCTGTTACATGATAATTATTATCTTGTTTGGGTATTTCATAATTTATGTCAGCGTTGAATAATAAAACGAGCTTTAGGTCCGTTATGCTGGTGTTTGCCTATCGTGACTTTCGGCTTTGTAAAGTTAAAGTTGAGTTAAAGTTTTTAAAGCAAATATTAGTTAATGGACACGAGTTGTTATACACAAAAAAAAACAACAACAAACGTTTTTTTTTCGGTATGCCTTTCATATAGTATGAATCGAGCCGATTTATTTATCAGATTGGGATATATTATATATAGATAGGTATATTTTCAGATGGAGACTTTTAATGGAAGGAATAATCCGACTACTTTGGTATTGTTAGGAGGCACACCCCCTTTCTCACCCCTTAATGGTTCTGACCTAAATCTACGTCACAACTTGGGAGACACAATCTTTTCCGCCTTCCCTCTTGTAAATTGCACACCCAGTTTTATGGCATGATATGAAAAATATGATGCACCCTAAATAAAACGCTCTTTTCAGACCATTTTCGGTGCACAAAGTCGCACCATTGGGTAGATTTAGGTCAGAACCATTGAACGACCGAGCATCACCATTTGCTGTACTAGCAATGTCAATTATCAATACAGTTGTTAATTAGGTCATAACTGAAAATAGTTTGCTATAATATCAGCATTATTTGTCATATTAATGGATCAAGCATAGAAGTAAACAATCCAAAATTAAAACCACCAAGCACGTTCTTTCTATGGGCCTGCATAGAGACATTTTCAAATTGCTCGTGTCACGACTATGATGAAAATAACGACAGCTGCTTTAAACTTTGTATGTCTTCCCAACAGACATTACTATCGCCTGGTTTAGATGTGCATGTGTTATTTCGACGTGTTTCTTGCTTTATTTCTAAAAAAAAATAGCGTGGCTGTAGACCTATGGCTAGAAACAGTCACTGTTTACATGATATGAATAAAACGTCATCTATGCAGGGGCAGAACAAAATGAATATATACATAGAATATTGACTAGTAGTACGCATCGGATCGCACACCGTGTGATCTTTTTACCTGTTTTTTCTTTCTTTTTCTTCAACGTAGACGCCCCCTCCCCCCCTCTTATTTTTACCATACTACAAATACAATGCACAAACTGTGCGATTGACATCAACATTTTCCATGAATATTACTGTCCTTTTAGAAAAAATAGAATCTTCAAATTGTTGCACCATTCGAATTTCCAATATTATGCTCTCCGTCATCTTAAATAGTCTTCTCTCCCCATAGTTTTCCAGTTTTTCAAAAATTGAAACAGTCAATTTAATTGTAAATGGATAGTGATCATTTCGATGATGGTACCTACACAAGTTTAAATTATAATGCAGTCCCCGGCACTTTTTCTCAACATAAGAAACACAATGCTTAAAACTGAAATGTAGAGAAAGATGATGCAGATAAAAACTAGGAGCTGAAAATGTCTGTAAGTATTGTTGGGTGAGCCGTGACCGCACCAACTTTAGAACATAGCGGAGTTTCTGTAACTTTTGATGTTTTTGTGCCATGGAAAATATTGTTTCACAATTCTAGATCAGTTTTTAAAGCTTTTGTTTATAATAAATTCATACAATCAAAATGTTGAGCGTCTAGTGGAGAACTTGTTTTGTAATGAGTGGGCTGAGTGGTGTTTTTTTTCCTATTTCTGTGTCGTATTTAGGAATAAATGTTTGACATGAGACACATTATTTGTACCTCTGGGCTGTAAAATTAAGCCTTCCTACGTAAATTCACTAATCTGGGAGGCACAACGAAAGACGCACAGTCGAAACATTTGATGGTATCAAAAGCAATTATAGATACGGTCACGTTCGAATGTCCCATGAAAAATTTATTATACTAACAGAAAGCTTATTATGATGCGTATATAATAACAATTGTGGTGACACCTCTAACAATACACCTTCAAATTGTACGTTATTGTATTTTTTATACCCTCTCAAAACTGCAAGAGTTTCCTCTTAACACTAAAATAGTATAAAAAGGCTTGATTATACAGTAGAGATTTATACGCCGCTGCTGAATTCAGACAGAATCCAAGACGAATCCAGGCAGATTCCACATCAAATCGCGACCTTTGTCTGAAACCCTTTAGAGGTAAGAAAGTAAGGCTTGTGGCACGGGTGTCCTGAGTGAGATGTATTTTCAACCAAGTGTCTTTATCAGTTTAGCATTTAAAAATATTTGTTACGAAATACGTGTCAAGACTGCTTTCAGCAGCTTGAAGTGTTTACACAGATAGAGTGAGAGAGTGAGGGGGTGGGTTACTTTGTGTCTAAGAGAAAGAAAATTTTAGATACAGTATCTCTTTTAATGACAAGAACACAGAGGTAATGAGCTTGTTTCTTGGTTTAGAGAGAAACTTTCTGACTACAATACATCGAATATCTATAACCATTATCATAATTTGGATTAAGAACCTGTTTTAGATTATTTCTTTACTATAAACTGACAATTAGGCTAAAACATTTAAAAGAAGTCTAAGATCTTTATCAGTATGCCAAGTTCAAATCAACGGATCCATTCCTTCAGGAGATCCATGAAATGACCACCCTAATAATAATAACTTTAATTTTTGTGGACGATGGCTTGTAAGACTAGTGATTAAAGCCATGGATTAAGACTGAAACATTAAAAATAGGTCTTGTCAGAGAGGCTCCTTGAATATTCAAAAACTGTTTGTCCTTGACAGAAATTCTAAGGAAGACATAAGTTTTAGAGACTCCCATAAGTTCCGGACCACGTGAGCAGCTATGCGGCAGATTCCAGTAGCTGTATTCACCGTCCTCTTAGTGGTGATCATACCAGGTCACCTAACGCATGCGCAGTTTCACACCAACTGGGACGCGCCATTCTTGTACGAGTGTCCCTTAGGCCTGGTTTTGAAGAGCATCCATAGCGTCCACGATAACAGAAAGGAGGATCGCAGATGGAGGTTTGGTTGTGGTATCGCTGCGAGCGGTTGTAAATTGAGGGCTTGCCACTGGACGGGTAAGTCGTGTTGCATCCATTGAGTGCAATAGCATTTCAGTAGAATTTGGTAATGGATTATTTTTTTTAAATGTCGATGTTACTTGGCATATAAGCATTGAATTTGATACTTTTGTTCCTTAAATGATTGACTCTTAGATTAAGTTGTTAGTTACTATTTTTTTACTTGCTTAGTTGGTCATATTTATTACCTTATCAGTTAATTGGCTAGACTAAGTTGATTAAATTATTGTCTTCGTTTGTTTACAAGATCAATAGTACATTTGTTTAGGTGACTGAATACGCCCATTACAAGGCCTTTTAGACTGATTGTTTTCGTTTGGTTTTATTAATTTATCATTAAACTGAATAAACTTTTTAAGACTCAACAAATCAGATTTGTTGGATGTTTGAGATGGTTTTTAACTTATTAACTATTTTGTCAATTTACTGATTAAGACATCGTACACAATTTTACGGGAGAAACTTTGTTTTAAACATGCTTCTTTTTTACTCATTCTGTCTTCAATCTTTCAAGATTACGTAAACTGGTGGGATGCCCCGATGAACTTCGTGTGTCCTGCCAACTACGTCATTTCCGGTCTACAAAGTTACCATGACAACCACAGAGAGGACAGGCGTTTCAAGTTTAAATGTTGCAGTCATAGACGTACGTTACTTGTTTCTAAAAAGGAAGGAAATGAGAGAAAGAGTGAGATGAAAAAGAAGAAGAAAAAAAGAGAGAGAGACAGAGGCAATGACATAGAGAGACAGACAGACAGAAAGAAAGAAAGACAAGCAGACAGGCAGACAGAGACAGAGACAGTGACAGAGAAAGAGAAAGACCAAGAAAAAAGAAGTAACGTAAGAAGGTAACAAACTTAGATTTAGCAACGAACGAGACGAAAGACAGAACAAAACAGTACAAGACAGAATGTGAACGAAGATGGCAATCTAACCCACACCTCTCACTAGCACCCGCCGCCTTGCCAGACGAGGGACCAGACAAACACACCACTGAACCATTTGCGTCCACAAAAAAATGAGAAGTTTCAGACAAAGGATCTCTCACCTGAATCTCTGACTGATAGATTCCATAAGTATTTTATCTACTTTTCCGTGTTGCCAAACCAAACACTTAGATTAATTCAAACCACAAAAAGAAACATCATCGTATTCATAGACATTTGCTTGTTTGATACCTTTTTTTGTTTTCAATTACACATAAATTCTGATCAAGGTTGTGTTCAAAGTATTTAACTTCTTCCAGTGTTCATCTTGTATTCATCTAGTCTGACTTAGGTACTTATCTTCTTCTTCTAGAGGACAACACCCAATCTCGTAGTCTGAGAGCAGAACTTAGTACTTATCTTCTTCCAAAGTACATCACATTTGGTGTGAACTAATACTAGTATTTATCGTTCGAGAGTACATAGCCTACTACCGTAGCCTAACATTAGTATTTATCTTCTACCCGAAAACATCACTCATTCCTGTGGTCTAACATTAGCATGTGTTTTCTTCGAGAGGGCATCACCCATTTCTAAAGTTTAACATTAGCATGTATTTTCTTCCAAAGCGCATCACGCATTTCTAAAGTATAACATTACCATGTTTTTTCTTCAAGAGCGCATCATCCATTCCTATTATAGCCTGACATAAGAATACCTTCTGAATACACCACCTATTAATAACGTCTGACATCAGGAATTATCTTTTCCCATCACTATATCCTGTAGTCATTTATCTTCTTCCAGAGTTCATCACTCATACATTTAGTCTAAAGATAATCTTTTTACAAAGTATAATTTTTCTAAACAGTCTATCTTCTTTCAAAGATTATCACCCATTCCTCTGGTTCAACATTAGTGTTATTCTTCTTCCTGAGTCTATCAACTACTAATGTTGTCTGGCAGTAGTAATTATCTTCTTTCTTATCCTCATCATGTAGCCTGTAATTAGTACTAATCTTCTTCTAGAGTATATAACATACTCCTGTAACTTGATTTTATTTTTTTACCTTTTTTTCAAATAACATTGTACATACCTGTAGTTTAATATGAGGTATATTTTTTCTAGATTACATCACCTACTCATGTAGTCTCACAGGCTATATCAACAACTGGGATGCCGTGCTCAACTACAACGTTCCCAGGGGCCATGTTCTCACTGGGGTGGCTGGTGTCCATGATAACCGTAAAGAGTAAGTACTTGTAGTTATTTAATATGCAACTGTCCCCCTACTTCTACTTTGAATATTGAAATACTATTTTACCATACTATATAATCATAAATAGCAACAATACGTTTGATACTTTACTTCAGCACTGCTCCCACTTCTTCTACTGGTTTTACTACTTCAACTATATCTACTGCCGCCGTTAGAGTTGCCGTCGCCACTGCCACCACCACGACTACCACTACTACTACTACAACTACTACTACTACTACTACTACTACTACTACTACTACTACTACTAATACTACTACTACTGCTGCTGCTGCTGCTGCTGCTGCTACTACTATAGAGTAAGATTATTAAATAAATAATGACAGCCGCGCTACTTAAATGTTGGTTTTTACCTCGGTTATGTACGATAACTTATATTCATAGATATCGTTTTTTCATGTGTTTGTTAAGTGTAAACTGATGTCATACCTGCACAAATTAAGCAGGTAGGGTCATAAACAGATCAGAAAAAAAAATTTTTTTAATAATCATATTGAATAAACAAGCCAATTCGTCCATTGTACGAACGGTGAAATATTAAACCTATAGATATCGACGCCTGTGTTTAAAACTCATGTCCAGACTGAAAAGGATAATAAAACTAATGAGACAAGCTTAAATGGCCTGTAAAATGTTTATGTGTTAGTCATAGCTTAGAACTGCTTAGAGCAAGATCGACATGTAGTTTTTTTCAGTATAGATGATCCCATACCTATGTTTAAAGCTTGATCTAAATCTGTATCTAAACTTTAACATTATTGACAGTTTAAATAAAGCTTACAACTACAGACCGAGATCGGCATGTAAGCTGCTTTTTTTGTTTCAGCACAAGTGAAGTCTTTCAATAGGGTTTGAGAAAGCAGTTTCATATAATAAATAGACTATTATGAAATCTGAAAATATGCTTAAAGGTTCCAGTCTGTAAAAAAAATCAATATTTCCTAAAGGTTTTGGTTGTCTCGCACCTAAGGAAGAAGTGATTACCGAACTTAGATCCATTATAAAAAAAAGATGTATTCAAGACTCGAACATTTCTGCAGTCACTATATGAATTAGATAAATGACAAAGATTTTTCGGCAGGACATGGTGATGCAAAATGGCATCACAAAGGCATAGTTAGTCAGTACCAACCTGGGTCAAACAAGGGGGTCAAACAAGGAATTATTATATTCTTCAAGCTGGCAATATGTCATTAGAAAGTCTACAATGGGCAGCAGGTGTCATAAGCTTGTTTGCTTATTGTACTCTGAGGAGGTTATTTTTTTCACGGTATAAATATAACGGCCTCTAAACGGAATAGCAGCGACGGTACTACAAGCTTGCTGTGATGGACTTACTCAATACAAAAGCGAGCCATTTTATAGATTTCGGACGGCCATACTTTAGTCTTCTTAAAAAAATGTTGCGCCTTTTAAAAATAAAAAACCTTGCATTTTTTAAGAGATTTACGTTTTACCATGCTCCTAGTCCCGACCAATAGAGCAATTTCATTTTGTTTTTTTTTTAATCTTTCCTCATTTTCGGCATCACCCGATTATCACAGTTCCCAATTTTGCGGTCTCATTGTACTTGTAGGGAGTAGTACTACTACAACTGCTACATGTGCTACCACCATCATTGCCACCAACATTACTACTACTACTACTACTACTACTACTACTACTACTATACTATTATTACTACTACTACTATTACCGGTACTACTACTACTACTTCAACTATATCTACTGCCACCGTTAGAGTTGCCGTCGCCACTGCCACCACCACGACTACCACTACTACTACTACTACTACTACTACTACTACTACTACTACTACTACTACTACTACTACATGTGCTACCACCATCGGCAACTCTACTACTGAACAGAAGTTCAATCGATATTCCTCTTCGACCCATCCACAGAGATCGCCGTTATCAGTTCTTTGTTTGCCGTTATGGAAACGAGAAGGATATCAAGGGGCGGTAGCCTACACTCACCGCCATCGAGGCCGACGGATTACTTCCCGTTCCACTATTACTGCACGAGACAAGTGTCTTCACATTTTAGTCTTAAAACTAACTTTTTTTAGAACTATAATTGCCTTGATATTTTGGCAAACCTTAATTTTGAATAAAGAGTGAGTAGTAAGTACGGTTTTTTGGATTCAATAAGAATTTTGCTTTGTGTGAGTGTGTGTGGAGAGAGAGACAGACAGACAGACAGAAAGACAGATAGATAGAGAGAGAGAGAGATTCAAAATCCTTATTGCTTGAATTGTAGGCCAGTGGCCCATAACTCAGGCATTGAATACAAATAAATTTTTATATGGGAGCTTAAATTGCCATAGTCATGACATGATACAGCAAATAAAGAATTTTAGGTTTTATACTTTAAAGTAGAATGAGCACATTTAGAAAAGAATCTGAATTATCCAAAAATTTGATTTTATCACAAAATAGCGATTTTCAGATTTCAACTTTTTCTGCAGCTTTAGTATGTTAGCTTAAGATACCTGAAGCCGTTGAGAATCTTAAGTGTATGTAGCCCAAAGTTCACTTTCAAGCATGATAAATTCCTCTTATTTTAGATAATTTTTTTTCTTTTCTTTTGCGTTTTTCTCAAAACTGTGTTTCCAAGTTCGTTTTCTCAACCATTTAATTAACTTTCAGCCTAGGGTCATGAAAATTGATACATAATTATGTAGCTGTTTAGTTTTTACAAACAGCTGGCTATTCATTTTTCTTGTTTATGGAATACTTTTTTTGCACAGAAATTAAAACAGTATATTTCCGTGCCCAATTGAAAAAAAAACTTCACGGACTCTAGTAAGGATCTTATATTGCAAGTTTTTTTGTAAAACATGTTTTTGAACTATTACAAGTGAAAAACTTGAAAAAAGTAAATAGTTTTATAATGTTTAAGAAAAAAAATCTGAAATGTATACAAATTTTTTTTTATTTTTCCCATGGTATTCACAACTGTTATGTAATACTTTTTTTTAAGTTTTATGATGTTTTTGGCACCTGGTCAAGGCTTGCGTAGCTTAATTTAGCCTTAAAGGTCAATATTTGAAAAATTAATTTCTTTTAGTAGCAAGCCCGTATATTTATAGATAGATAGCCCAGATCTACTTGGCTCGCAGCTGAATGAGATGACGTGACGTCATGGTTCTCTAGGACGTCCGCAAAAACAAATCCACCCAGTGCAGCTAGTCTAGGTTCATACTACGTTCTTAGGCGCGACATCCGTAAATTAGCGTATAATTTATAGCATAAAAAGTGAGACGCGAAAAAAATTAATTTCTCCATGACTGGCCTCTAAATGACCAGATGTCCCCATATGTGCTTTTCCCTAGAATGATGCGTTTCCCTACCTATCAACAAAAAATTTGGAAGTTTCAGCCATTTTCCGAACACACAGCGGTTGGCAAAACATTAATTCCTTTTTTTTATATTCAGAATTCATGTACAATCATTATGTTTAACTTGCCTAGCTTATTTAGGCCAGCAGCTGCTCTAGGCCTTCTACCACCAGCGTTGGCGTAGGGCTTAGTAGACCCATATCAACCAGCTTAAAGGTTGTCCGTGCCTGTGACTAGAACATTGTTCACGAGGTCTCATGATTTTCCACTAAATTTAGATCTAGTGATTTGTTCAAAACTACAGCGCGTTAAGCTTACCATCCACGCAGGGGTGGGGATGTGGGTCGTGCCAGGTATACCCACCCGCATTCAAATTGCGCGGTCACTTGTCACCATCCACGCTGAGATTCGGGCACTGGTTGCACCGGGGCAGGGGGAATCCTCTAAATTTCCAAGGCCGTGTCACCAATCGTAT
>BMAT01006488.1:288689-303257 GCA_019649035.1 Elysia marginata
GTTGATCCTAAACGGTTCCCAAACTTTGCTACTAACTTCCCTGAAGCACATGTGAATATTTTAAGGAGTCATTTCACTTTCATTGAAAAGTCAAAACTAGTGACAGAGCTATGCGTTTTGTTTTCAAACGAATCGTTCCGTGGAGAAAGTGTGCAAAGTGTTTCTTCGCTCTATCAATATGTTGTGGAGCATGGCTTATCAAGCACTTTTCCAGAGGTAGTGAAGGTATTACAAATTGTATTATCGACACCAGTTTCATCTGCTGAGCCTGAACGGTGTTTCAGTACCCTAAAAAGGATTAAAACGTCGCTGCGCAATTCCATGGGTCAATCAAGATTTAACTCCTTGGCGGCTTTGTCAATCCATAAAGAGGATATTGAAAGAGATGAACAATTCAACAAAAAAGTGATTGAAAAGTTCGCCTCAATGAAAAATGGGCGAGCCAACTTTCTTTACAAATAGGTGAGTCATCATTTCAAGAACTTTTTTGTTTAGCTTAAGTTTTCTTCGTTACTCACGTTGTCTGGAATTTTAGCCACCCCCCTAAGAGCAACCACCGCACGCCACTGAAAATGTGTTGTCCATAGATGTGTTTGAATTTTTGTTGATTATAACTTTTTTGTTTCTTAAACATGATTTTAATTGATTCTTGGTTTTGTTTTATTTTGGGCGTTGAAAAACAGCAGTCCAATTCAGCCTTTGTAATGTTATGGTGTGATATAATGTTAAATGTCTTTCTCACTCTTTCACTTACTTACTCTGTCTGTCTGTTTCTCTCTCGATCTCTTTCTTTCTCTCTCTCTCTCTCTCTCTCTCTCTCTCCATTTCTCGCTCTTCTTCCACGTCTATTATGGATTACTCTTTGTCATCTGATTCAGTGAGGGGTCTAGATAGCTCAGTTGGTAGTGACCTCGATCCGTGGCCAAGGGGTCGCGGGTTCGAGCCTCAGCCGAGCACAGTCCGGGCCCCTACTGGTTGGGTCGGTGTCAGTATAATGTGACCGGCTGAGGCTAAGTCATGGTATCCCCGCTAGTCTCTGGGTGGCAGCCCGTACATTGTCATTGGGACCAAAGCCCTGAGAGTACCTTTGAAGTGGATTGGGCCTGTAAAAAAATCCTTCAATCAATCAATCATCCGATTCAGTAACATTTTCATGTTCAGCTTCACACTCTCTGCATCTATCTCTTTCTCAACCATCACTCCTCTCGCTATCTCTATTTTAACTTTACCTCATGAAACACAAAGGGAAAAAACAACAAATATTTAAGATATATTTAATTCGACATTTTGTTATGGTGCAATTGCTGTATATAATTTCCGGTTTGAGCTAATTTAAAAAAAAATTTGAACACAATAAAAACCTGAGAGAAAAAAAATTATGTTGAAGTCACTAATTCACTCTATAAGGCACAGTCAGCTGAGTAATGCTAAAACTAAACCTTCGATAATATAGATAATCCTTACACTTCCAAAAGCGTTAGGTTGCTAGATTATCGTCCCTTGTACAGTCCACTCTCTAGCCGTATCGGCATACAAAGAACTGGTAGCGACGATCTCTGTCCGGAAATAGAGACCAATTTGAGAAAAGATGTCACCGCTGCTTTCTTTGAAAAAAATAATTTTCAATATTTTAATGAACTTTTTTGAACTGATAGGAAAAAATATACTAAATAGCAGAATGAAATAAAAGCAGATACGTACGATTAAGAGAGAAGTTCTACTGAACAAAATTTAATAACTAAAGATAAGTACAAGTAGTAGTAGTAGTAATAGAAGTAGTAGTAGTAGTAGTAGTAGTAGTAGTAGTAGTAGTAGTAGTAGTAGTAGTAATAGTAGCAAGGGTAGTAGTAGTAGCAGTAGTAGTAGTAGTAGTAGTAGTAGTAGTAGTAGTAGTAGTAGTAATAGTAGTAGTAGTAATAGTAGTAGTATTTGTTGTTGTATTAGAAATAGTACGGCCATGTTGCAGTGGTGGTGGTAGCAACAACAGTAGTATTTGTCGCAGCAACGCTATACTAGTAATAAATGACTATAATAAATCCCCAACTTACTCTCGTCTGTTACTATGGACGCTGGCTACTCCAGTGAGGACGTGATCTCTAGGGACTCTGAAGTTGAGTTTACCATCCCAGTTGTTGATGTAGGGCGTCAGTTTGCATGAGTACGTCACGTGATCTTTAGATAGAGAGAGATGCATTAGTACTTTCACAGCAAATTGGCGTCGAACATATTGTTTTGTGATCATAAACGAGATGAAAAACTATTTTTGTACAAATAAAAAAATACCGCCCTTGGACTTTTTCTACTATTTTTTACGTAAAGTTACGAAGCTGAAAAGTTTTCTGTGCTGATGGAGTCTGCGTCAAAAGATTTTATTTGAGTCCTTAATTTTGCAGGTAAGCTGGCTCTGGGTCATTCTGCCTAGCTATCTTAGGGTAGCCACAGAACGAAGTCAGGAAAGGTGACTGCTCATAAGCAGCAAGTAGCTGTAAACTGACTGCCTGCGCTTTTTCGCCTAAACCCCACACAGTGAACGCTGATAACAAGAACTTTTCAGCCGCTGGCTGACACGCGTGTTGTCGTTTTTCCCTGTCATGGCGTCGCCATAAGATGAAGAATTTCTGCTCCTGGAAACAAGTATGGCCCTTAAACTTTTGAAGGGGGCGAAAAGGCAAGGAGTTCATGACATCAACAAAGAGAGGGCAACATTTGGTGAGTATCACCATTTGTTTGCCCAATTAAAGCAAGACCCAGACAGATTTCAAGCCCATACTCGTATGTCCATGGGCGCATTCCAGTATATACTCAACAAAGTTGAAATCAGGCTTGTGAAGAACTGGACCAACTGGCACCGACCAATTTTCCCAGAAAAAAGATTGGTGGTGACTTTGAGGTACGTGTAAATAATGACACCTAATGATACTTTATGTCAATATCGGAATAAACACACTCAAGGAAACAAAAAATATTGAGATGTAATATTGTTAGCGTTTTATTGAAAAACAAAAACTATATGCCATCCTTCGGGAGCATAAAAATCACCAAAATAGGGGGAAAAGAAAAATTACTCTGATGAAGCCTATCCACTCTTGCCGTACCTGATGAAGCCGTACAGCGGAGGGGACCTACCCTTGAAGCAAAAGTATTATTACAAAAGACTTTCTCGTGCAAGAAAGTCAGTTAAGTGTGCTTTTGGCATATTCACTTCCAAGTGGCGCATCTTGAACAAGAGTGTGGACACAAATGAATGTTTGGTGGATGATATCATAAAGTGTGTTTGCATCCTCCACAACCTGTCATTGACATTGAAGGCGTGCAAATGAACCTGACAGAAGTTGCTTGTAAACAGCAAGGGCTGGTATGGCATCGAGCTGGCAGACATGGCACTGGTGCGAAAACTGTGCGGGACATCTTCACAGCCTATTTCCAGAACAATCCATTGTCGCTCATTGAATGAATCTTATTAAATGTACTAGGGCCCAGCACAGAGCAAACAGTTGCCATATCCTTGAGAGAGAGGAGGGGATAAGGGGGGAAGGAAGAGGAGAGAAATGAAGATGGAGAGAGAGAGAGATTAGAAATATAAATAAAGTGTAATCAAGATTACGAAGCTCAACTCGTGCTTCATGTCAATGGTTGTGATCTACCAGTCGAGGCTTTCATGCAAGAAATGCATATCCAAAATATCTAAGCTCTATCTCATCCCATTTCATGGAGTGATCTAAAAAATTGAAATTAAGTTGCCTTCAACCCCCATCTCTTCTGCCAACTACTTCCAACATCTGTCAGACATCAATCTATTTGAATAAAATTTATTTCTTTTATTCCATATCGCTGGTCTTTTGAATACTTCAGCAATCAGCCGTTCAACGTCCATGATGAGATGGTGCAGTAATGGGCCTCAACCAAACAACAACAATAGGCCTATTTCCGCTCTTTTGCTTTCAATAACCGTGTTCCGCGAGTCAAGGTAAGTATCAATCGCGTTTCATCAAGTCTAAATAGCGGCGCAAGGCGAGCTTTCTGCATGATAGGAATGAAGTTTTCATTCCGAAGATTTCAGCCAGCTTACTGAGCGACCTCCTGCGCTGACCCACGGCCGTCGTTGTGTGGGGTTGATGACATTACATAGAGGTATTATTCAAGCTTACAGCGCGCAGGGAGTTTGCTTCGGCTTAATGCGTTGTTCTGTGGTTACCCTTACACGGGAACGTAAGTATAGGCATAAATCCCTTGCAAAGTGCATGCGAATTTACTATTGAAGCATCACATTCGCCGCTTTCTCTCGCACACGATCAGGTAAATAGCAATTTATTTACGCAGATTTTTTTCCAAAGGCAGAGAGAAAAAAGAAGCAACAGAAATGTTAAATGCAAAAGGAAGTATTGAGTGTGTTGTTATATAATTATATCAAACAGCTTTGTACAGACGAGGGAAACTATCAATTAGGCTGATGTCTATTTTTAAGTTTTGCTTGATTTGAAATCAGGATGTTACCTCAGTTTCTGAACATAGCATCCATCGGGAGGAAAAAATGCGTTTAATTGTATTTCATGAGAATGCATTAAAAATCGGAATTCTTTAGCCAATATTTCGCTAGGGAATTGGCCCCCTATTGTAATTGCCAAGAGAGCCCAACTCTGAACGTGTAGGCACACCGAATGCAATAAAATGAGTATAGTAAACGAAACGGTAAAATTTGGACACACCAACTTGGTGCGGTCGTCTAAGTATGACTTGAACCATTTTAGCCCAGAACCGGATATGTGCAAAAAAAACCGAGAAAAACGTTTTAACATTTATAATAAATGCCATCGAAAGCTGCAGACAAATCTTTAAAAGAAAAACAACCAAACAGTTCATTTACCCATTTCATTCAAAAGAATATTCTTCGTGTAAAATAACAGGCAGCTACTCGTAGGGTGACCGAGACACTTCATTCAAACAAGTTATTTTTTCATGATTACCTTCATGACTGCAACACTTAAACTTGAAGAGTCTGTCTTCCTTTCTGTTGTCATGGTAACTCTGTAACCCGGCAACTACGTAATCGGTAGGGCACATAAAGTTCATAGGGGCGTCCCAGTTGTTCACGTAATCTTTAAAGATAAAACATATCAACTTTAAACTTTAGTTCGTAGTTTTTTTATTTTGCAACAGAAAAAAATCGATATAAAATCATCAACATACACAAAAAGTCAACTAGTCCATGTACAACTAAACCGAAAAGTTTAACCATTAAGCAGTAACCTATAAGTGATACTGTCCAATAAAAAATAGTAAACTATTGAACGTATCAACAAAGAACTAAACAGTAGAGCATGCAAATTGTCATCATGATTGCAATATTTAAAATAGAAAAAGTTAATGCATGACCGAACCAATCAAACAACTAACCAGTCAGTGATACATGCAAATGACCGCCGCCTTGGGTCGTAAACTCAATATTTGCTGAGAGAAATTAATACACTTTGTAATTGATCCATCATTGAATCTATATACCATTTTTCAATGAGTCGATCAATCAATCAACAATTTAAACCAGGTCTCACCAGTCCAGTGACAATCATTGAGCACACAGTCTCCAGGTCCGTCAGCACAACTAAACTTCCATCTCCTGTCCTCTCTACGGTTGCTATGGACGCTGTAGATTTTATTCAACACCTGGCCTAACGGACACTCAAACAGGAACGGCTTGTCCCAGTCGGTTTGGAACCCCGCATGCGTGAGATGACTTGGGAGGATCACCACCAGTAAGAAGGTGAGGGCGACTACAGATAGTTGCATCATAGCTAAACGCGTGGTCTGTAAGTCTGGATCCAGGAATTTCTTGATGTAATAAAGGAAAACAAAGTGTGTGGGTAAAACACCAATGAAGGGCCTTCATTCTAAATCCTAAGAACAAACGAGCTATTTCAACTGCCTGAGACAGCTTATAACAGAAAATTTGAGCAGCAAAAACTGAACTGAGATAGCCAAAGTGCAGACTTTCTCAAATGAAGAGCATTTTTACATCAATCTGCATAAGTACAGCAATATAGATGAGGCTGCTAAAATACAATGCACGCAGTTTCATGCTGTATGGAGTGGAAATACAGACCCTAGCCAAAAAATTGGAGGAAAGAATTCGGACATTTCAAATGTAGAAGTTCCGTCGCATAGAAAGAATAAGCTGCATCCAGAGCTGTTGGATACATACAAGAATAGAAGCTTCAGTTTTTTCAGCTAGATATTAAGGAACGACTGTTTGTGTATAATAGTTTTGAAGTATAAGGTTGACGGCAAGAGATGCAGAGAGCGACCCCAAGATAATCTTTGAATAATAATTATATTATAGGCGTGGAGTAGGCTTCCTGCAGTAGAATACAGTAATCTTGCTCAAGTACCGGAAGTTTAGCATGTCACCTCAAGTCGACCTAGGAAAGATGACTCTCAATGACGATGATGAACAACCAAAGTCGATATTAGATCTTCAATAGTAAACTTTCAATATATCATTTGGACATAACAGTAGCACTATGTTTACGTTAGTTTCTCATCGGTATATCAACAACAAGCCAGCCTTTGTAAACCATGGTATCACACATTTAGTTACACGTAGGAAAAAAAATAATTTATTCTTTAAAGAAATCCTGAAAATGTACAGTTTATACATGTACTCAAAGACTGCTAATTTTGTTATGCCGATTTAATATTCTCGAAATATATTCCAGATATGAATGAGAATTTTAAAAATTTATGTGCCATTATTTTTTTCCCACATGCACAAAATAAGTTCACCTACAACTGTCCATTTTCACTCAGACGGTGACGTCAGCGAACGAGCGAGCCCGCTAACAGAAATCAAGCATACTTTGGTTTTCCATTGCTCTGTTAACGTTTCTTCGATGCTAGTAATTTACGAATAGTAGACCTAAGAGACCGAAGGCCTTACCGTAAATGTAAATGGCCTTGAAAAAATGCCAAAATAACACGAACAAATTCAGGTCTGTTTGTTTCACACATGCATCTTTTTTTTTAAATTGTCACCAAAACTTTTCGATACTACTCGCTCTAAGTATCTCAATTGCAATGAATAGATGTCAACATTTTGTTCATGTTATATTAGCATATTCTATCGCTCTTTTTTCACATCCATATTCTTTTTTTTTACGCTGGCTGGTGCTTTATATTGCCGTTTCCCTCCCTGTTTGCTGCTAATCTAGACGTATTTTATCCCTTTTTTCATTGTATATCTCACTGACAAATTCAGCCTGATTCCCCGTTGATCATTTTTTCGCATCTCATCTCTTCTCTCTCCCTCCCAAAAACATTTAAAAAGCAAAATTACTTATTTAGAAAGTTTAACCACTTTTATTATTGATTTTTCAGAAGAAAAAAGTATCAAACAAATTCTGAAACCAAGTAAAAAATTATTTAATAGAAATCTTAACTCGACCGATTGAAAATATGTTGAAGAAAAATATTCTCTAGCTATTATAGTAATTATACCATTTACATCTGATCATATTACCTGTGAGAGGTTCTTGTCAAACAATTGACGCAATCTCCTGTGATCTCCTCCAGGAACAGATGTACGTAACCTCAACGATCAAGGCTGGTTTTATAGTAATTTGCTATCACAGAGAAACGTGCTAGCTGGGCGCCAGATGGGAAGAAAAAACAGCCTAAATATACACATTACAAGAATATAACAAATTTGTTTGTTTTCTTCAGTGCAGTATGTAGATTTACATAGAATAATTTTATTCGTAAGTTTTTAGCAAATAAATGACTAAGAGGTTTTAAACTGATCTTTTAGAAGTAGAGGAATGGCTTCTTTCACTTCTAGCTGAGAAGACATTGTAATGTCAACGATCAATTTCTAAGCTTCATAATCCTTTACCAAGGTCGACCATGCGCATTTGAATAATGACGTTCATATAACAACAACATGCAGAACTTTGCCAAACAGCATTTTGTAGCAGAACTTTGCCAAACAGCATTATTTTTTGTAAAATTAAAATAAAGGTAAGGAAAGAACCCGTTCAGGCGAGGTCGTTAAAATTTTGACAGAAGTACGAATCCAAGAAAAAAAGAAGTGAGGTGAGGGAGGGAGACAAATAAATACGCTCACGCCCCCCCCCCTCCGATAAGTAGATAAGTAAATAGACTGAGATAGAAAGAGAGAGAAAGAAAGAGAGTGAGAGAGAGAGAGAGAGATATGTCATCAAATAAAATAATATTATCGTAATATTCATTGTGCAACATACATGCCCATACATTCCTGACACACACTCATAAGATCGCCAATATGAGTGTTACATTAAAAAATTACAAAGCTCTGCAATTATTCATTTGCCTTTAGTGGGTGGATTTTCATCCGCTTCTAAGTTGTAGATTTTCTATAAGACGTCAGGTTTGTTGATTAATATAATTATTTGAGACTCTCACACCAAAATGAGCTTTATTAATAGTTTCTGTCTTGGCCTCGGGGTCTCTACTTTTTTATAGTTACATAAATATGTACAACATATCCCACTGAATGTACGTAAACATCTCCTCAAATACAAATACTTAAATCACCTCTCTGTTCATATGTGTGTGTGGGGAGCGGGTGCACCAAAAAAGCCTTTTTTCTTCAAATATTTTTTAAAAGTTAAAGTAAAGAGATAGCCCGTTGAAATGTTACTAGGTTGCTATGGTAACATCTTCCACTTTGAATTTTGTGTGGATATTTTCTTAAAACCTAAAGGCACCTATATTTTTACCTAATGAATTCAAATTTCATATGACGTTAGGTGAGAATCTTTTAGGAAACCTTTTGTGAACAGAACTTCAATGTATGTATTGGAAAAGAAGTTTTGGTGACTCGTTATATTTGTGTGGGCTTGAAAAAATAACTAAAAGGAGCATAACCCCGAATTTAATTTTGCACAGTCGGCTGTAGCTCTTGTTGACAGTAATAAAAGGGAGAAATTGTTAAAAGTTTGAAAGCATTTGGTAAGAAAACATAAAAGTACCGGTAGGTAGCAAAAAAAAATCTCTAAAAAGACTTTAGGGAAAAAAACAGCAGATCTAAAGGATGAAATAAAATAAATCAGACGGGAGCAGAGACATAGACCAAAAATATGCAGGAAGAATAAGACAATATGGGCGAAGGCGAATTTACAGTGAAAAGGAGAGAAACTGGGAAAGGAAAAACACAGAAATCGGGAAAGAGAAAAGATGAATTGAAAGTGGTTTTTGATTGGTGGTGACAAATACTAGTATACTCAAATTTCGACTGAAACAGATAACACGCAGGTAAAAGAAAAGAAAGTTAGGCAATTTTTTATTCGGTGCAGTCTTTTAGTTTTCCCTGAACAGGTAAAATACACTCTAATTATTGAAATATTTATTTTCTGATGAAGTGTGTAGGCAAAATGTTTGGATGTTCTTATATTGTTCTATACATCCAAGGCCTCACTTCAATCTCTTCTCTTAGATTGGACTTCTCCAATTTGCTGCTTTTTTCTAACACATAGACCCCCTCTCCAAGGTTTCTTTTCGGCCCCTAATTATGATAAAGATTCTGTTCAGCAAAATTCCTGGTCCTTGTTTGTATTGAAAACTGAAAATAGTCCAGTGAACAAGGTCGAGCTTGGTAAATGATTATTTATAATGATTAAGGTCGACCTTGGTAACTGGTCATTTATAAAGATTAAAAATTGATCGCTGGAAACTCGACATCTTAGCTCCAGTAGATGTGAGGAAAACATTGAATTATCAATTGACAAAATTCTTTGGTACAAGTTTACAATGTTTACTAATGTTTACCACTTAAAACTCATCGCATTAATTATTCCCTCTGAACATACAAACCCCAGTAAAGAAAAGAAAAAAAATAGTTTCGATGAATTCGGGTAGTCTCTGTGAGATTCTTGTATTTTGTGTGATAATACTGTTTTTCTTCACATCTGTCGCCAAAGTAGAACAGTTCACTATGGTAACAATTCACTATAAAACAGCCTTGACTTTTACAGTGGGAGCATTGTCATTCTGTCGTCTACCGAGATCGGAGAGGATTGCGTCCCTTGGCTCAGAAGAACCTTCCGTAGGTAAGACAGTCAGATGATGATATTGATCACACCTATTCGAGCTAAAGAATTTTTTTTTCTTTAACACGTTCTTTATACTTTTTTATATTAATAACTTTTTCGTGTTTTTATGTATTGATCTACTTTTTTATAAGTTATCGATAGTAAAAATTAATTATTTAGTTTTCTTAATCTTATTATGTTAATACTCTAGTACTAACAGATTTAGAGAGTAATAGAGAGAAAAAAAGCAGAAACGACGAAGAGTCAAAATGGGAAAAATAAGTATTGTCAGAGAAATACACAATGTGAAAGGGTAACATTCAGTAAAAACAAAACAAAGAGAAGGGACAGCATTCCAATGAAGCACAAAAAAGGAAGTGATGAAGGTGAGAAAGAAAGCAATAGAACCTGCTGTTTTAAATGAAAAAGTTGACATCGATGCCTTGCTACAGTTGAAATACGGTACTGGTACTTAGAAAAAGTGATTTCTGGAAGGTTTTATAAATATTTAGAGAATGGAAAGCCTGCGTCACACACAATTCATATTTTTTTTTAGTTTATCTGATAATCTGAGAGATTTATCATTTAATATGTAGTAGTAATTGTGGTTGAAAATATCGGAAATTGATCGCATGTCTTTTACATTAGCCTCGTGTCCAGACAAATTGAATTATTAGATAAAAAAAACAAAATAAGGACGATGATGCCCATTCTTCCCACATAGCAATTTTTGTTTCTATTAGCTGGTGTCGTCAATATATTGATTCACATCACTGGACCTATTCTATTAACGTGTACTAAAAATCTTTGAGCCAGACTCCCAGACATCCAGACCACGTGACTAGCTATGATGCAGCTTTCAGCAGTTGCCCTCACCTTCCTCATGGTGGTGATCCTCCCTTGCCATGTGACGCATGCGCAGTTCCAAACCGACTGGGACAAGCCGTTCCTGTTCGAGTGTCCGTTGGGCCGGGTGTTGAACAAATTCTACAGCGTCCATAACAACCGCAGAGAGGACAGGAGATGGAATTTTGGTTGTGCTGACGGACCTGCAGGCTGTGTGCTCAATGATTGTCACTGGACAGGTAAGAAGCCTGGTTTCACTGATTGTATAGTTATTGAGCTATTGAATAATTATTGACATTGTGAGTGATAAGATTAACCAAGAGTCCCCCAAGAAATCGGATTGCCTAACGATGCGCGGACAGCGAGAAACACGGTGTCGCATAAAAATAAGGTAGGACTAGGCTACAATGTACACAAAAGCTCCTTATACAAGTTGGGCACTGTATTTCATGACATAAAAAACCTAAAATATATAAAACTATGTAGATAAAAATAGTTGGTGTAGATATAACAAAAGCATCTAAGCTTATAAGAAGACTATCGAAAAAAATTCCAGAAAAAAGGAGAAAGGGAACAGTGCTAGGGTATAATGAAAAATATTGTATGATTTCCATTGTGATGAAGTAATGTCAGTAGAACAGTAGAATTTGAAAGATTCTAATGATTATAGGGATTAAGTTACAATAAAAATTAAAACACAACTAATAGAAAGGCCTTGATTAGGAAATAGCCAGAACAATTAGAATGATTTAAATCAAGTTAGTTGCTCTCCGAGGTTTCGTGGCCAAAAGAAATTCAAAGGGATCAAGATAATAAGCATAGTATAGAAGTGAATCAAAGTTGTGCCGTATAATACAACCGCAAAGAAAAAAAACATGTTTTACGCGAGGGCGAAGAATGTACACTTACTAAAGATGTGACTCCAAAAATAAAGAGCGCCGTCGCCAACAGAGGGATAATTAAATAGTAATATGCCAACTCACTGTAAACAAAATACAAGATTAAACCTATCAGCGATGAAATGAGAGAGCAAATGGAGACTATTGTACTCCAGGTTTGGGGTAAAACCACAAGAAAAAACGGATAAATGTACAGTGACAGAGTGCAACAACAGGAGTTACAAATTAGACAAAGCCAAAACAGAAAAGTCAAAAGTAATTACGAAGAGAGGTAGAAAAAAGCCTAGTGTCCTAAATAATGATTAAATGTTTAGAAGTAAACAAATACCTGAGCAAGGAAGCAATCAATGAGGGCTGTAACCTGAATTAGAATGATGGTCACAAATAGCAAAATAAAAAAAATAAATAAGAAGATAGCCAAAAGAACACGAAAAACTCAAAAATGATGATTTATCTCCAGCAATGAAACAAAATAGAAATGGATAACTAAGTACAGTTAGCAGTCACAGTATGTTCTGAAAAAGAAGCTCAAGAATTGACAATACTAGTTAGAAATAACGAAATGTAAAGTGGTTGTGCCTTTTTTCATTAATACTTTATTAGTGGATGAAACTAAGTATGTTTAGAGTTTACCACATCGGGTGCCAAACAACCCAGTTCAAAAATCAGCCGTTGTTCATACCCTAGCCCAACTTGGCACAATCTCTACTAGAACGCTAACCTAGCACCTTCATGTTAGTAAAACCTTGCTGATAAGAGAAGCGAAAATGTAGCGAAACAGGTTTAAAAATTTCGTTTCGTACATCGCACAAACGTTTGTTGAAACAGGTCACTGGAGTCTAGTCAGTTTTAACAATAATATACCATATCAAATCTCTAGGGGACTGAAACATAGTAAAAATATATGTAATATATAATTGGTTGCGATGGTGCAAGTGAATGAGTCCAGAATCAGCAAAACCTTACGCCTTTGTGTTGATCTCACTAGAATGTGACACGTACGTACAAGTTTTGCACATTTGTCTCCTGCAAAGTCAACAGCCATGAACCATAAAACGCAGAGGTGATAAGTTGTATGACGGATCGATTGCTAAGTTTTTTGGTTTTTTTTTTAGAAATCCATGGTTTACAAATCAAGGCGGTGATTACTTGCATCTATCATTGATAGATTGATTAGTGTAGTTTAGCCTTAAAGTCACTTCATTAAATTTATCATAATAATTTTTATGTGATATTGTTTAGATTTTTTGTTGCTTGGTACAATCATTAATTATGAGTTTTTGTTGATTCATTATTTAATTATCATCATTTAATTATTCAACTTTATAGTTTATGCACTGTTATTTAAAGATTTGACTTGTTGGTTTACTTGTAGATTGACTGCTTTACATTTTGTATGTCTTCTTTCTAGTGGTATTTCGATTGGTAATTGGAGATTTCTGTAACAATGGCAACAACTTTATTAACCAGTGTTTAAAGACAATGTTATTTTTATCTTTTAAGATTACGTGAACAACTGGGACGCCCCTATGAACTTTATGTGTCCTGCTGATTACGTCATTGCGGGGTTACAGAGTTACCATAACAACGGAAAAGAAGACAGACTCTTCAAATTTAAGTGCTGCAGTCATGAAGGTAAACATTATTTTTATGATTTATGAACAAAAGAAATCGTTTCATGTCTATCTGCTTCTTTACATGGAGAAATGAGCTCTTGGATGAAACAATTTGGAGAAAAGTCTTTGTCGTTTTGTATCGTAGATTCATCAGCATTCGTCGAACCCTTTGATTATGATATATTGTCAAAACGTTTTTCTACTTTTTTCAGCGTGTCTTATGTTGTGCTTAAATTGTTCAAGTCACACTTAGTTAAAGGCATTATGTCGGCCTATTAATACTAACTTTCGTTAACTCATGTTATTTCATGAGGTTTGCCGTCAGGTTCGGTTTAAGGGGTCTTTTTCTTTGCAATGTATGTTCAACCTTTAAGCAAACAAAAATGTTTGTATATAAATTTTTAGGGCGCCTTTACTGATGATACTCAGCTATAAACATCTTTTGCTCCCTATAGCTCCTATGTTGCATAACTTAAAGAAACATTGTGCTTCCGAGATATTCAAATTTGGATTTCTATAAACAAACTAAAACTAAATACCGAGTTTGAGTTGCAAAAAATAAGTTCGAATGCTACATCCAAATCCTTAACGAGAAGAAACATTTTGGAAGCGTCTACAGTTTTCTCAAAAATATAAAAATCCTTGGAATTTGATTCATAATTACTTGTCCGTCGAATCTCATATCAACCATGTGTCAAGAAACCTTCTTTAGAGAAAAGAGGTTACAACACTAAGGCATTTCATAAAAGCACATGCTGTATCTATAGCGTTCGTCTGAATATTTCCAAATGTAAGCCATCACATATCAGTTTTTTTCCTGGTATGAATGAAAAAAAAAACAATAAACTACAGCGCACCCAGAGAAATGCTAAATGTCATCGGCTTTTTTCTTTAACTATTCTGTACCGACTTCACGCTCACTGTATCCATAGATCATGTGACGTACTCATGCAAACTGACACCCTATATTAACAACTGGGATGGCGTACTCAACTACGAAGTTCCTTCAGAGCACGTCCTTACTGGGATGGCCAGCGTTCACAGCAATAAACGAGAGTAAGTTGGTGATTTGCAAGAGAGTTATTGTCCTTTGTGGCTTCTATGGCATTGCCGCGACAAACATTACCACTACCGCTGCCCCTCTGTTAC
>BMAT01006488.1:307306-319689 GCA_019649035.1 Elysia marginata
AAGAAGAGGAAGAAGAAGAAGAAAGAAGAAGCAGAAGAAGAAGAAAGAAGAAGCAGAAAAAGAAGCAGAAGAAGAAGAAAGAAGAAGCAGAAGAAGAAGAAGAAGAAGAAGAAGAAGAAGGAATTAAACGCCAAAAATATTAATAAAGCTATCTGACATAAAGCTTTCTATATTATGGGATTTCGTAATAAAGAACCTAAATGTGCACCAAAAGCATACCACTTTGAGCGAGCGCGCACTCTCTCTCTCTCTGTCTCTCTCTGTCTCTCTCTCTCTCTCTCTCTCTCTCTCTCTTTCTCTCCCCTCTCTCTCGCTCTCTCTCTCTATCTATCTCGCTCTATCACTCATTATCCTTTATCTTTTTACGTAACACACTTTTTTAAGGTATTGAAAAGCAAAAAAACCTGCTCATTTTTTTTCACCGAAACCAATTCTGTAAAGAGGACATCTTTAAACTATCCATAACTTTGAAGGCATTTTATATTTCCAAGCGCCCAAATAAGCAGAGACTATTCAGTAAATTAAAAAGAAGAAATTTCTTGGCCCTTAACGTCTCTCTATATTACCGGCCATGCACGACATTTGCCCGTCTATATCGACAAGAAATGAGCTGATAGCGACCGATGCCTGGCTATAAAAGAAATCTGTGTTAAAACAGAAAAAAAGAATTGGAAGAAATTTATGCCCCAATACCTAATAAACATACTAAACATTAATACTTTGCCATATTTCTACTACTACTACTACTACTACTACGACTACTACTACTACGACTACTACTACTACGACTACTACTACTGATAATGTAGGAGAACGGAGAAAGGGGAAGGCAGCACAATAGGAAACAGTGGGTATTGATAACACTAATGGTAATAGAGTTCCACGGACGCCAGGTTTTTTTTAAATGTTGGTTTACTTACTCTGTGCGCTTGCTGGGGACTCTGTCTAACTCAGTGAGAACATGCCCTCTCAGAACATGGTGGTTCAGCAGCCCATCCCAGCTGTTGAAAAATCCTTCTGAGTGCAGGAGGAGGTGATGTAACCTAGAACAAAATCGTCTACTTTCTTTTTTTTTCTCTCATTGACAAAACTGCCTTTCTCTCCATTAACGGCTTCTCTTCTTATATCCCAGTCTGATGCCGTTATCTTTTTATTTAATTTTACTATCCATTCTTCCTATGTATTTCTTTATCCTCTTTGTTTCCGTATGTGCTATTTTCTATCTTGATTGCACCCCTCCCTCTCTCCACACAAACTTTCTGCTTCCTTTTTTAATTTATTGCCGCGGGGAAAAGTATGATGTGGAATTGCCGCGGATCAACCTATCTATCTATCTATCTATCTATCTATCTATCTATCTATCTATCTATCTATCTATCTATCTATCTATCTATCTGTCTGTCTATCTATCTATCTGTCTATCTATCCAAGAATCTATTTATCTATCTAATTATCTGTTTGAAATAAGATTTACAATAGCTTAAACTTATCTCACTATTAAAAAGTCTTATTGTTTTTACAGTCTAACAAGACAATAGGATTGGAAAGGGTACAATTCTTCTGTATTCAGCCAAGAGCAGAGCCAAACAGAATTGTAGGTGAATATTATAACATTGTCATGGCTTTCTATCAAAGCTTAGGAGTGTTCAGCCTCAAGGTGTAAATGAAAAACGCATAGCTAAGATGTCTACATCTAAAAATTACCGAAGCTGGAGACTTAAGAGGGAAAACGTAGGTGGGCTAAAATATCTAAGGCCATTTGGATGCAGTGAATTATCAACATTTTATAAGACCCTATTCTATGCTTGTATAAAAGTTAAAAGTTTTAAGTCTAGCTTACCTATACCTTGATTTTTTTCCTTAAAAAAAATGGTTTACTGGGTAGAAAATTGTTGAGTTTAAAGGACTCTAACTCAAAGTCAGTCTTAGTGACTTGTATCTGTCTCACTCTGGATGCTCCACAGAATTATAAATACAATCATTAAGCTTCTAGCGTAGCCGCTAAACTGGTCGTTATCTTGCGTTTTCTCTATAAAGTTTTGTTGGATGATACCGAATAGGTGTCTCCCACTTCTTACCTGAGTGTTAACAATATCAAAGATCTAGGTTATTTGTTTTACCCCTAACGCCATGTGAATACAGATGTGGGCGTAAACGTATCTTAAACTAAATTCACATGGAAATATGTGAACACAATGTTTAATATAATTTTTAATCATTGGGATTCAGACTCTGTGACATATGCAGCTAAAAGGTATGTTTGAGACGTGCCTAAATCCTAATTCTTATGTTAATAAACGTATTAAAAATAACTTAAATTGAAGATAGGTGCACGCTGCAGGAGCTGCATCGATAAAAGACCTTCAAGCAAATCTATTTTATTTGTTTTAATTTTGTGTTTTACTTTTTTTTTACTTATACACTATATTAATCCCTTTCGGGAAATTTGGCTTCGTTACTTAGCGTAACTGCTTCGCCACAGAGTAGCGCCACGTTGCCCCCACCCACTGTGCAAGAATACAAAAAGAGTGGGCTGTTAAAAACACTGACGGTCAGTTTTGATGATCATGTTGGTATTTAAGCTTCTACAAGATCTTGCATATATATAGAATGAAGTTTTCTTATGGGTTAAAAAACGTAAAGGTTGCACTTTATAACATTTTACTTTTAGTGGTACCAAGTGGGATTTAAAAAATGGCAAGGGCTCTTCTTATTAGGCAGGAGTATTGCCTAAGTAAAATAGTTGACACCTTTTTTTTAAAAAAAGGGACTGCACTCTGTCACTTTACAACCAATTCTTTCAACTTCTCAATGGACCTTTTAAAAAGCATTTTGACTTCTTATACTACAGCTTTTCAGCTTGTTTTGCTAACACCCAAGTTTGTGTGTGGCTAATTGTTGTAGTTTGACTTGGGTTGCAAAGATAAGACCAAGTTTTCCGTCACGTTCTCAAGCTCTTACAACAGAAGCATAATGTTTACAATCCTTATATGACAAAAGTAAGTTTTATCATGATGTACAAAAGAGACATGCTTGTTTAAGGTATGATTAAGCTTTAAACATCTCAATTTCACTAATTGTAGACCTCCAAAAGTTGAAAATTTGATGCAATTGCTTTTTTCAATGGTGGGTTTTGCTCAAGTGCTATTCATGTTCTTATTCTTCTTCTTCTTCTTCTTCTTCTTCTTTTTCTTCTTCTTCTTCTTATTATTATTATTATTATTATTATTATTATTATTATTTTTATTATTATTATTATTATAATTATTATTATTATTATCATTATTATTATTATTATCATTATTATTATTATCATTATATTACTATTATTGTTATTATCGTTGTTATTATTATTATTATTATGACAATTGTTATTATTATAATTATTATTATTCACATTCTTTTTCTTTGCAAATGATTTAGAAGTAAAGCATACTACTTTTGATTAGTGTATAAATCCTATCATGACTTAACGAGTAACTTCTTCGCTCGCCTAACTACACTTGCTGTTGATGCTCGAATATACGAGATATGTCAACAACAACTGGTTGTCAAGTCACTCGTATGTCTAACATTGATCGACTTTTCTTTATTGCTACGTCTCGCCTAGCGGGCATTACTCATCAATGCGGCGAAGAGTTAATCCGTGAAAGGTCAACGTTATTGATAGATAGACTGCACCTGTGTGATAAGTACTTGAAAATGTATCATGCTTCTTCCAAGGCATAAAGTATTGTTTGATTCATTTTTAACGTTTGTATGATAAAATCGACAAGAGAGAGAGAGACAGACAGAGAGAGAGAGAGGGGGGGGGGTATGAGAAAAGCAGACACATAGGGAGAGATGGACAGACGGACAGACAGGTAGGCAGACAGAGACAGACAGACATTTAGTTAAGTCAGAGTTGTACTTTCAGTCGTTAAGGCGTCTTCTATGCTTGGATATAATTAGTCTTTTTGAACGAAGTGCTTAACTTACTTAGTTTTGAATCTAATTAGCTTTGTGTTGTGTTTATTGGCATAGTTCACGTAATCCCTGTTTCTGCTTTCTCTTTTTACCTAAAAAATGTGTGCCATTGTATTTATACATGTGTACTTATTATTTCAAAAATTATTTTTCTTTTGTATTATCATTTTGTTTTTATATTCGTATAATAGGTGCTCCTTTATTAGATGGCTATATTTAAGTGTAACCATTTTAGTGTAAATAGCCGCCAAACAATGCTTGTATGGATGATGACAGGCGCTGTTTAGACTTATTATCAATATTCATTACATGTATTAGTTTCTCTGTTTCATTCTATGACGTGAGAAAATCAGTCACGTGTGACAATCTTGCTTTGTTCTAGTTTCCATAGACTTTACCCCATACTGCAGCTGTTGATGAGCTGCTGACACTGTTTGATATAGCCTACCGCAATACCTTCTTTTTCAGTGTTTGTCCAACTTCGAGCTTATTTGATATGAAGAACTTTTAATAGAAAATGGGTGCCTTTTTAATGACTTAGCAGATTTATGATACGAAAAACAGATTTTTAAAAGAATAGATTGTTTAAAATCTATCTCGTTAAAAGACATCAAAGTTTGATATTGTTTCGGTTTGAAGATACAAACAATCATAACTCAGCTAAGAGTTTCAAACACTTAGTCAAGCTGTGGTTTAATTCAAGTCTAAGTCATAGAGTCCTATAGTAAACCAGTGTCGAGCATAATGACGTTTTTCAAGTTCCACATAGTTAGATCTGGACGCTGCTCCTTCCTCCTGTTGATAGTGATGGGCGTGTTGGTGTTGAAGTCAGGTCTCACACTAGCCCACAACAAACGAGATTTAGACACAGTCAAGCCAGAAAACCCATCAGCTTCAACATCTCGAAGACCTCACATTATTCTCATCGTGGCCGATGATTTGGTAAGATATTCTATTATTAAAATGTACAATTATATTTTATCTGTGTTTAATACATACTTGAACTTTTATCCAATTATCCCGTGATAAAGATGTTTATTCAATATACGAGGACTCTATGGCAAGAACGGGCATCGTCACAAAAAGTAAAAACTGAGATAAAGAGATTTTAAGTCTTGAAGACATATGGAATAAAAGATTTCTTAATTTTAAGAAATCCCCTTTCGCAAGATGCGCCTTTTTGATCAGAAAGAAAGATAGCAAGCAAATGGACTGGCTAATAACATCATGTGACCCGCTCAATTTTGTCTAAATTTAGATTTTGTCTCGGCCTACGCACGTTTATGCCTAAAAATAGTACTATACCCGTTCTTCCAAACTATGCCTTTTTCAAAAGTCTGATAACTCGGAACTTTGCCCGTTTTGCCTTTGGCTAAATTTCACATTGAAAACAAAGCCCTAATTGTTTGGCTGGGGCCGTAACTAAAACAAACGTGACTATGCCTGATCTTGCCCTGGAGTCATCATGCACTCCGCAGTATATCCCTTAGTTTTGAAAGCTGGTTCTAATTACTCATGATAAGTGATATATTTATTCAGTGATCCCGATGCGGTATCTAAATGGCAATTACCCACTATACATTATATCTCATAGTCACGGTTTGTAAATATCATACTCAGTGTAATTCATATCCAACAATCTCCATATCTAGATATGTTAATACTCACTCCAACTACATCAGTGTCTGGATTTGAATATACACTTTGAATAATATCCATTACTTTTGGTATCTGGATATCAATACCTACTTTTGAAAAAAATTATCAATTTGTGTATGCGGATATCAATACCTATTCCAATTTTTATTCATTACGCTAGAAACTTGGTATAATTATAGTTTCGTAAATTTATTTCAATACAGTAGAACAACAAAGCAATCATCACTTACCGCTTACCAGTTGTTGAAAAAATTTTGAAGAAAACCCGAAAAACCTAAAAATGAAAGGCCTAGAGTACATAGACCAAACCTACTCTCACGATACCTTGGACCCACATATACACAGACAGCTCTTTAGAAAATGTGAAGGCGGGAGTCACTGAAAATTACATCTGGCATCCTGATGGCACAAAAGAGGGCATAACCAATACGAAAATTTAAAAGAACTAATGACAATCAAGACAACACTAAAGCATATTAAAACAAGCCAAAAAAACGGCAAACATAGAACACATATAAATCATTTTCTGTGACTCCCAAGCTGCACTCCAAAGTCTAGAGCAAGAATCTACAGACCAATTATCAGAATCTATAGCGTTTCTCTAAATAAACCACAACGTCGCATTTAAATGGATCCATCACACTGTTGAATTCCTGGCAATGAAAGAGCCGATAGGCTGGTCAAAGACAGAAACAAAAAGCAACAAACAGCCCATCCATTATCTTAGCAAGAAGTGAAGAATGTTGTCAAGGCAATTTATGCTCAGATATGGAAGTCGAAAACCGCAACAACTGTATTATGAAGGACATGATGTACAATAAAATGTCAAAAATGATTGAACTGGTAGTCGTAGAAATATTAATAACTAGAATAGTGTTTAGTAGAAAGAAAAGAAAATGATAATGATGATATTAATATTATTATGGAAATATATTAATGAAAATTATAACTTAAAAAAATTTTAAAGACAACAAAAAAACCAACGACAAGAACTACAACAGTAATAATAGTTAACACAAGGGTACAAGAAAGTTAAAACCAATCCTACTTTACAGTAGAAACACTTTTCTTATTTTGTCGCGTTCCGGGTGCGTCTCAGAAGCTATTATTAGAGCACTAAGATTAAAAAAGTCAATGAAATATTATCATATAAAAAAAAAATACCGTCTATCTTATAACCCCCACCCCCCAAAGAGAATTGAATATTGAGCTCTCCAACCTCTTTAACCCCCCCCCCCCTTCCCTTGCCTCCACTACAGGGTTACAACGACGTAAGTTTCCACGGGTCAGACCAGATCCCGACACCAAACATTGACTTCCTGGCTTATAACGGCGTCATCCTAGACAACTACTACGTGAGCCCGATCTGCACCCCGACACGTAGCGCTCTGCTCACCGGACGATACCCCATCCACACAGGTAGGCAGGTCACGCATGCGCACTTATGAGTGAAGATCATACACGATGTCGTCTAAATGCACTCATGTCAGTACAAATGTTTTGGGAAACTTTCCCTCATGCACTTACATAAAGGGCTCAAAGTGAGGGAGATAGAGAGAGGGTGCGAGATAGAGTGAGTCTAGGAGAGAGAGAGAGAGAGAGAGAGAGAGAGAGAGATAAATTTATTTTCTTTTGTGTGTATTTGTCAATTAACACTGTGATCAGTAGGTATCAGGGTCAGATTGGCAACAAGATGGTTTTCGATTTTAAGATAAAGAAACAAACTATTTTGCCACTTTCTTTTACTAACAACGAGGAATTTGAAATTGTTGACGATTACAAGCATCTCTGCACAGCCACATGCAATTCATTAACTTGAAAATTTCGTGCCGAAAGTATGATTTGAAAGATCAATACAAAGCGCGACTTTCTTAGGTAACTAAGTACTTTTTACGTGGACAATTGTTTATTATGTTCTTTAATTAAAATAAAAAGCAATGATCGAGAGCATGATCACTTTTACCATAAAGTGTTGGGGTGGGAACACACAGAAAGTCAAGAAATCCCAAATAGACAGACTAATAAGACGAGTTGGAAAAATGGCCAGAAAATACTCATTTTTTTTTTATTTTGAACTGTTACATATCTTTAATTATGTCCGCTAAAAGTGACCTATGCCATTCATTAATGAATCAAAAAAAAGCTACTCCCTAGATCCTTTTTGCCTGATGCTATAAAGTATTTACAGCTACCTGTATGTTTTAGTATATTGTGTTTTTTTTCTTGCGTTCTTCAATGGATTGGAAATATTTATTTTCTTTCTGTTAATTGTGTAAACCAAACAAATGAGCCTTCAATAGCAACAGAATAAAAATCTGATAATCTTGAATCTTCAGTCATCTACGAAAATTGTATGAAAACAGCTTTTATAGGATCTATGGTATGTCTACTTGAAGAGCACGTCTGATCAATATGCAAGACAGAGAAAAGAGGAAAGTCTAGACACAATCATTTTTGCACAAGAAGAGATGTTATCGTCTGCAAAAGAACTTTGTACAAAAAAAAATACCTGCAAAAATGATTTTTTTGCTTTCTCTTTAGTAATCAGTATCGTTTCCTATCTTTACTCCCAGGTCTCCAACATAGTGTCATTGTAGGATCCGAACCGTATGGGCTACCCCTAAATGAGACATTGTTACCACAATATCTGAACCAGCTAGGCTACCGCTCACACATGGTGGGCAAGGTATACCATGGCCCGTCTTTATTGTGGAGTATATCTTTTTTTTTATTCTGTCTTCAAATAAAGTTTAGAAAATCCTTCAATTCAAAGACGGCTTTTTTTTCAGTCGTATTCGTACAATTATATTTTCATTAGATCAGTAAGAATTAATGTATGACATGTATATTGCTGCCTACAACGTGGATCTATTCAGCGAGGAGACCATCCAACTGGGCGAAGACCTCACTACACTCCTAGCAGATGAGAGATCAGAAAGATGGAAAGAATTCATCACCTCGGTAGACATGACTCACAATAGCAAAAAGGCCTGGGCCACAATCAAACGACTCAACTCAGAAAAGAATGCCCAGACCATAGTAGCTGCAGTCACCCCAAACCAAGTTGCCAACCAGCTGCTGCAGAATGGGAAGCCAGCCAACAAGGAAAAAGGGCACAAAAAAGACTGAAAGGGGAAATAGAACAGGCCATGAGAGATAGCAGTGACCAGTTTGAAAAATTCACACCTGACGAATTAAATGCGATGATGTTAATGAAAACTGGGAAGGCTGCTGGACTAGATGGAATCACAACAGAGATGATCCAACATTTCGGCCCTCAAAACTATGTCCTGGGTACTCAATCTATTCAACAACTGTGTAGGAACATGTAAAATTCCAAACGGATGGAGAAAGACAAAAGTTGTAGCTCTTCTGAAACCAGGCAAAGATTCCAAAGTTCCAAAAAGCTTCCGTCCCATCTTTCTACAGTACCATGCATCCTCGAAAAGCTTTATGAGCGCATGATCATGGCCCGCATGTCTCTTACAATGGAAGAAAATCTCACTTCTGACCAGGCTGGATTAAGACCAGGACGATCTACGTGTGGACAGCTCCTAAACCTCACCTAATATATAGAAGATGGATTTGAGGAACACTGGTACAGTCTTTGTTGACCTCACCGCAGCTTACGATACTGTGAAACACAAAATTCTCCTTCTCAAGGTAGCAAAAATGATAAAGAAAAAAAAGATTGTCTGTCTCCATCATCCAGACGCTCCTTGAAAACAGGCGATTCTTTGTTGAAATGGACGGAAGGAAAAGCAGGTGGCGACTGCAAAAGAATGGACTACCCCAGAGATCAGTACTGGCACCGACACTGTTTAACATTTACACAAATGATCATCCAGAGTTTGACCTCACACGCCGTTCATCTATGCCGATGATCTCTGCCTTGCTACCCAATCGACATCTTTCAACGCAATCGAGACCAGACTGACAGATGCTTTAAGCAGTCTGACCAACTATTACACTGAAAACTCGCTGAATGCCAACCCGAGCAAGACACAAGTGTGTGCATTCCACCTGAACAATCACCAGGCAAATACCAAGCTTGAGATCACCTGGAACGATCAACTGCTGAAGTATGACGAACATCCAGTTTATCTTGGAGTCACCCTGGACAGAACTTTGTCCTTCTCACAGCATGCGATGAATGTCAAGGCAAAAGTTGTTGCAAGAAACAGTCTACTTAGGAAGCTAGCAAACTCCAACTGGGAAGCAGACCCTAAAACACTGCGCACCACAGCATTGGCCCTTTCCTATTCTACAGCAGAATACTCTTCCGCAGTATGGGCCAGATAATGTCATGCAAAGAAAGTTGTCGCAGAGTTGAACAACGCTTGCCGCATTGTGACTGGACAGCTCAGACCTACACCACTTCCGCTACTGTACAGGACAGCAGGGATCGTTCAACCGGATATCCGCAGGCAGACCCATGGAAGCACAGAAAAACACAAACAAGAAACATACCTAAGACACCCTCTGTTTGACCACAGTTATCCCAGAGCTAGACTCAAGTCAAGGAAAAGCTTTAGAACTGTGGAAAGCGTCCAAGCAGATCAAGCCGCAAGCCACCCCCTTGAGTTATGGAAGACATGGGATAACACAACAAACCAAGCCATCCAACCCCCAAAATAACAACTTCCGTCAGGAAGAGAACTGTGGGTGACCCTCAACAGAGCAAGGGCAAAGGTTGGAATGACAGCCAGCACACTGCACAAGTGGAAACTGGTGGCAACCAGAACCAAACAATGGACCACATCCTATCTGAATGTACAGAAGGGCCTCACTGCACCGACCAGGACCTGCACTGATGCTGCCCAGGCCTGGATCACACATTGGCGCGACAAGATATGATGATGATGAATGATAACGTAGTGATATAGAAAACCGTTTCAGGTTATATTTCTCATTTTATTAACAATCATGCAGATACAAGGTATGAGCAAGATAATGATAATATAGTAATAACTGTTTTGTAAGTAACATTTTATAGAAATCAGAACAAATAGAAACGCTCTACATAATGACTTGTGTTTTTATTTAAACTTTTCGCCAATCTGTCCAGTGGCACCTTGGTTTTTTCCAGTGGGACTACACCCCCTTAAACCGCGGATTTGAGACCCATCTCGGCTACTACCAGGGATGTGGCGACTACTACACGCACACCTATGAAAAGGACCTGGTAGACTGATACTGTTTACGTTTTTAACTACTTAAATTTAAATGATTTCATAAGAAAGTAGTTTAATAGAAAAAAGCGGTGGCTTAATCTGTGTGGAGGTTGAAGTCTCAAATGTGTAAATAATAGATTTTTATGATAATCTTCCTCTAGGATTTAGACATAGCTATTTACACCTGGTACTTTTTCTCCTGAATCTATTTGGGTGGCAAATTAAAGTGGATATGACTAAAGTCCTCGCGTTTTACCATCTTGTGTTTTTTCATTGGGAAAAGGCCAACGCTTACAAGATGATTTAATACGTCTTCGGAAAAGCTCAATTTAGGTTTAGTCTCAAATTTAGGTTATTACAATTAAACCGAGGCACTGCTGTAACGGTTTTAAAATTTTACTACTACAGATTTTTTAACTTGAAATATTTTAATACGGGATACTTGCCACAACAGCGCAAAGGAGGATTTTTGTGAGTGGATTAAGATAAGGTTTGGCTCATTTACCTTATCACTACCATCCTCAAAATGATTTTATTCTAATAATTTGAACTAGAATATATACCGGTTGTTTAGAAGTATAAACTCAGAAAATTATCATTAAAAGTCCCTGTTTTCTGTTTTCCCTAGGACCAGTGGGGTCTGGACTATCGCCAAGACAAGACTCTGTTGAGAAACTGTACTGGTCTCTATTCTACAACGATGTTTAGAGATGAAGCCATCCGTATAATACAGGCCCACGAGCAGTCTCAGGTAACCTACATTCAGCTTTATTAGGACAGGATTGTTAATATCACACAGAATATTTTAGTAATCTGAAGAACAACACCGCTGTAATTTTGATAGAATTAAAGGAATCTTTAATTTGTAGTAGGTGCAGAAAAGTAACAACAGATGTTTGCATTGACCTCTCAAAAGAAAAGTCTTCAAGAATGTATTTAGTTCTCAGCGAAAGGAAATCTAATTGCATTGATGAGGTGGCATTTTTCGCTTAATTCAATATCCTTTTACTTAGTTTTTATGATACAGGAATATAAGAGAAATGTCTTTGTAAATGTAAATTTCAAAAGATTTGAAGCTTGCAACAGAAGGGTACAACATCAATTAAGCTAAAAAGAAGTTGTTTTATCGATAGTGCAAAAGACATTGGCTGGACCACTACAAATGCCCGCAAAGGAATTTTTTCCCCAAGTGGAAAGTTTTTTGCCTCTTTCTTTCTTTTATATTATTAATACACTGTCCATTTCATAAGCAAACACTGATCTCCCATCTGAATTATTCTCTATCTGGAAATTAAATATTGATTTAAGAATAGAATATAAGCTCTTACTATGGAAATGGAGGCAACTGGGGAAAGTCAGGTGTAGTTCGTTCTATAAAGATCTGGGCTAGAGGGCATTGAAAGAGAATATCATAAATATGATAAATATCTGATAAACCCTTTTATTAGCTTTCAATTCTCTTAGCTAGAAACACAGTTTTTAAAATCTCTTGATAGAATCATAAATTAATTTTTCTTGTACATGATTATAAACCCAACATGTTCAAATTCTCAGTAGAGCCTAATTTTTGTTAACTATAAAAGT
>BMAT01006488.1:370387-382623 GCA_019649035.1 Elysia marginata
TCTTTCTCTCTCTCACTCACTCTCTCTCTCCTTCCCCCTTTCTCCCTCTCTCGCTCTCTCTCTTTCTTCCCTTGTCTATGTATTCACATAATTATATTGTTTAATATAAACTAGATTTTCTGTCCCTTTTTCCTTTTAATTTTATAATGTCACTGCTTAATATTAGCATTAAATGAAATTAACTATTTAGTTGGGCCCAGAGAAGTTTGTCTAACAGGACTCCACCTCTCGTCTTCTATGGGCTCTGCAGTCCGTGCCGATTTCTGGCTGAGGTCACGTTCATCGCTGGTCCGGGGATGCGCAACATTTACAACAGTTCCAGATAGTTGTTTGGTTCCCATGGAAACCTCCTAGTTCTCTTGTTTTATTTTGATTTTGTTTTTGTAGTAACTACTTTAAGTTAGGCGTCTTACAAGCTGACAGTGTTGTTCATAAGGAGACTGATCTTATTGATGTTCCAAATGGGAGCTGAATGTTCATCGTCTATCTTCAATTACTAATGTCACAAAAATCCTGAGTGGGACCTGAACCTGCATAGCCTCAATCACTCGTACAAATGAGACGTAAACGAGTGGACGTGTACACTAACGGGACACCCTAACACCATCGACTTTAGCAATAACTAACGTGCAGTCATGAGGTTGATACGGTACACTTAGCCTACCGGTACAACCTTTGTACGCTTCTTATTAGAACCCTTTATGGTTTTTTTGTGTATGAGTGTGTGTTTTAGTTTGGAAACTTTGGCGCGGAAGCAGAAAATAAAGTTGGTTCTTATTTCACCACGATTGGTTGTTGATAAAATATTTTGATAAAATGATCAGCAAACATTGCCACATTTCAAAATGGAGAAGCAAAACAAATAATTAAAAGCCATGAAAACTAAACAAGAATGATTATAGAGACGTCTCACCAAATTTAATGCTAGGGGTATTGATTTTACTGTCACAGATTTTGTAGAAAATATTGACCATACGTTAACGCAATAAAATGAAAGTAAAGCGCGGTATTTACACAGCTCCGCATCCATAAAATAGGTTCCTCAACAGACTATTACTACCCAAAATACCTTCTGAATTCACCCAGTGGATCAGTTAAAATACACACTCCAGCGTGTTGGCAAGATCTTTTGCTTTCGATAGCCGGACCTTCTTTCAATTCTGAGTGCGGAAAGAAAATAATTGTCTACAAGGCGTTTATCAAGAAGTGAAGGCCGGCCTGGCGAGTCATTGATTCAAACCCAGGCCTCTCTGTCGGAGGGCCGAGTGTCTATCAAAAGACAACTGCGCCACATTTTATCTCTATTATTACACCTCGGGTAGTTAAGATGTTAGAACGTGTCTCTATATATCCCTATCACTAGTTTCGTTGTTTCAAAACTTGATATAAATCTATCTAGGAAAAAAACTTCAAAGAAGTCCTACAAAAAGGAGTTTACGACCTTTTTCCACGGCCAGTCCAAATTAGTGGCGCACTTAAATACTTTTGTCACGCAACTCCTTATGTCTGCTTTGAGTTGTTAAATGTACCGCTATTTGCTTTACAAAAAAAAATTACACCCATTTTGTACATCTAGAGACGACACAGACACAAAGTTAGACGACGATTATTATGTAGATGTCCTTGAAAAAAATTAAGAATTTTTGGCGCTTTCACGACCCTTAAGCGTATAAAATTTGTTATTGGCCCGTGCAAATCTTTAAAGATATTGAAACTTCTCATTAACATTTTATGATCTGAAACAATCGATCGACATTTCTGGGATTCTTTGTAAGTTGGGGCCTACATCCAGAATGATTGACTTTTAGCATATCGATAAGATTGAGTGGGCTAAAACTGATGGGTAGTGGGGGTGGGTAAGTATATTTGTTGTCACTTGCTAGGTGATCATGCTTAAACAAGCATTTGCAGACTCAATAGATTTGTCAAATTTGTTTAAACCGTTGCAAAATAATAAACTCTAATATGAAATATGCCATTGTAAAGGAAAGAAGTCACTTCATTCAAAACAAACAAAGAAAACAGAATCATTCGTTTGAGGATTCTATGATGCAAAAAGTTCTTTGTCATTTTTTCTAAAAGTCTAAGCCTCTTAGACAAGTTTTAAAAGATTCCAATAACCATTTTTTCCTAAGACTAACATTTTGTCTAAATTTTTAAGCATTATTTTCTCCTCAAACGTTAAATATGATAAAATATCAACTTATCAAGACATACCAGGGCTGAACCAAGCCGCCACAACATACAAAATCAAAGAGAAACGTGATGGTTAGGCTCGATCCCACCAGTTCGTTAGCTCTTGGTGCGTTCAGGGACCGGAAATGACTCCGTAACGACGGAACTAACCGGAGACAAACCCAGAAATGCTGGGAATCGAAAATTTCGCTGCTAGGCGCTAAATGATAATCTGACCGGAAATGGTGGGAGTGCGAACTTCCGGTGGGGATGGACTTCAAGGATAATCTTCTAAACAGGAAATGACGACAACAGACGAAAACAAAAATGTCCACTCTTGCCTTGACCACAAGAAGCTAAAAGTAGAAGATTAAATGGAATAGCGGAGGTAAATTCATGGTAGAAGCTTAACAAATAATAAACGACATTTACCCTTAAAACTTAGGCCTAACCACAAAAAGCCTTTTGTTTAACCTTAACTATGCGTGAAAGTAGATTCAAAGTTAATTCGGCCGAGAAAAAAAAAGATTGAGAGTTGTTTACAGATTAGATGTACAAGTATTGAAAATAGGTCTATTATAAGCAAAGCAATCAAACTATAAGCAAAAAAATTGAGTGTTAGCCTCTGTTTGATCCAGCTCTTATATAGATCTGATTTCTTAAAATACTGGTCTTGTTAAAGGTCTATAGAGATAGTCATAGCAAAGTCCTCAAGTATATCTAATTCTTTGGTCATAGTCGTCTTGGATAAAGTGTAAGTTTTATTAATTGTACTAACGATGTAGTATAATTAAAAGTTGATGATTATCCGATCAAATTTTTATTCTGCGCGTGACAGAAGAACATGAAAATAAGAAAATCGCGCGCGGAGGAAATTAAAAACAAAAACGTTTTCTGTAGCGTGACTCTAACTTGTTACCGAGTCTAAGACTGTTACTAGAGATAGACAGTATTAGATTAGATATCTGATGTTATCAGCAAAAAAAGGCAAGGAAGAAGGCACAAACACACAGGTGATAATTATTATATGATGAGAGAAAACGAGATAAACAAAGAGAAATTTGAATAGGCCTAGAGCCTGACGGACAAATATGCAAATGACTATAAAGTATAATAAAAACATGCCAGTCAAAAGAAAAAAAAACAACTAAAGGAATACCGACCAGTACAAGTACAGATCAGCAACAGTTTTGTGTCATTAGAGTCGTTTTATTGGATAAATAGCTTATTTTCTGACGAAAAGTGAAAAATAGACAGGAAGACGGAAAGCCCTAATGAAACATAACCACGATAATGTTTCATTTATTGCTTCTTGCTACACAAAGATAGACTCGATTGCGTTCAGAAGAAATTCTAAACAAGCTGTTTTTCATTATAGTGCTCGCGGGGGAAAATAATCCGATTTCGTTGTCTCAGATGTTACGCTGGCTAGGACGGACGTAACTTCCACGCCGTGAGAAAAATGAGAGACAAAAATAAAGTAGAGACCAATCAGTTACTTCCCTTGAGTGACAAATGAGGTTTGCAATAAAGCGCGTTTCTTAAGGTGATTGGGTTGTAGCGACTGAAAGGAAAGACAAACAAGATTGGATTCTGACCCCTGGAGACACCCAAGGACTGTAAATCCCTCACGTGTTTTGTCTGGAACACTTTTAGTTGAATGTCTTCTGGGACAACCGTTGGATGAATACCGAAAGTAGCGAGAGGTTAAGCAGCTGGGCAGCTGATTGCCTAGTTAAGTAGACACTGGGCTCGACAAATTACACTGGTTGCAGACCCATCCGCTCCCCACTCCCTCCCCCCCCCAAAAAAAAAAAAGCCACCACAATGTTTTGGAGCTGTTGTTTCTTGTTTTTTTCCTATTGCTTGTGTTGCTTGTTTTGAATATCTGAGACAACAATCGTTATTGTTTCCGAGTTCTTGTATTCTTAGTCTAGACTTTGACATTTCTAAATTGGAGTCCTTTCGTGCTTCCCCACAGAAAATAGAACTGGTCTTCATAATCATATAAATGAGGTAAAAACGTATATTTTATGTAGGCCCTATTATAATTAGACATTGGTTAATTTTTTAATCTAAAATTAGCTCTACCTCTATTAACAATGAATGTAGCTTTCTCTACCTTTCAAATTTAAAACAGAATGAGCTGATTTTCTTTCGGATGAATGCACAAAAAACCTTTATGTTGACTACAAAAATTTTGGAGTGTAGTTGATGGTATCAAGTGACAGCTGATGAAGTTTGAAAGCCATTGCTCAGATTTGTTTTCTGAGATATAAAACTCGTTACAATCTGAAATAGTTTACTAGAATATCTTTTATGTATTTTTATCTACTTTAAACTTCTGAGTTGATTGGTCGATTACATAAACAAGAAAGTAAAAATATAATACTTACTTCAAAATTTGTGAAAAGACCTGACATGACACGACTGCTCTTACATAACAGAGGAAGACAAGGTCTGGAGAAAAGAAAATCAACCCTTTGGAATAATTTTTAGGCCGATAACTTATATGTGACTAAGAATACGTCGACACATCGATTTCTTACAGGTTTGGTTTGTCCTTTTTATCAATGTCCCCTTTGTGCAATTTATAACAATTATGATATCTTAGTGGAAGAAAAATCAGATTTATTTATTTTCTCATCGACTTGCATAAGAAATGCCAAGTACAAAAAAGTTGTAAAACTTATATTGAAAGAGAGAGAGAGAAAGAGACGGACAGACAGAGAGAGAAAGAGAAAGAAAGAGAGGGAGTACAAAGAGTAATTAAAATAATGGAAGATAGAAAGGATATGGAGAGACAAAGGGATGCAGGGAGAAATCCAAAGAGATAATTCATGGAAAAAGGGGTAGTAATAATAAGATTAGTTTATCCTCACATCATTATCCTGAAGATTTTTTTTACTCAGAACCTAGAGTGCATTGAAAGAGTGTTCTACTATGGATTTATCCCCCCGTATCTCCTCAAACTTTCTAATGCCCATCACTGATCTAATCAATTCTCCCGTGAAATCAATCCAGCCGACTTTAGCGTGGGCACTAAGTTCTTTTTTGTCAGCCGTTCCAGTTTCCTCTGACATTCCAGTGTCTCTTCTCTCTCAAGTCTTGACCAACATGGGCATTAATTCGATCAGCACCCCGACTTCGATCCAGCAAGCCAGTCAGAATAGCGGCAGTTCTTTCCCCTGTTAAGCTGACTATGTGGCAAGGGAGAGAATAGCCCCGAGCAAACTAGAAGAGCACTTTGTCAGATGTAGGCGGAGCGTCTCTGGTCAATTCTTGGAATCAGTTGAGACTACAACTAAATATATCCACGATACCGCAAAAAGTGTAAGAAAACAGTCACTTATTTTAGCAATGAATGGCCTCAGGCATTGTACTAGTACTGAAGTGTGACGTTAATTAGAATTTCCTGGTGTAGAAAAATCAGTTATTTGTTTCCCTCACACCCCCTCCCAAGATTGATGATTGTTCTGGCTTTAGTTTTATTTTTACCCTTCTAACCGTCTAGATCTATATCCATCCAATTTTTTATTGATATTATTATAGCCAACTTGCCCCTCACTTTATCTCTATCTCTCTCTTATGTTAATAGATTTCAAATTTTCTTGTCTTAATGAATGTGTAAACAATTGTCATTATCCTTCGTACGGTACTATTTTAATGATATTGTGATTTTGTACAAGGACAAAACACACAAGTTACATTAAATGTGACTGCGTATGCGCTGTGGAGAGGGACTCGTTGTTTCGGGTGGTAGAGGGTGTCTGGAGAGATGCTCTAATATATAATGTATAATGTATAATGCATAATGTATACAACGATTGAATAGATACAAACTAGTGCAGGATGTGCGAGATGATTATCAGGTGTGGTGGCCTGGAAATGGAATGGGTGTTTGTTTTTTTCCAGAAACTGGTAAGAGATTTTGTCATTTTTCCCCTCTGGCCTTTCTGAACATACAATAATGTATTGCCTACCCACCTGCAAAATGGGTACCCAGCTACAGGCAATTCTTGAATTTGTGATTAGCGCTTACAGCACCCTTCATATGGGTTTAAAGTGGCCTTCAAATGAACTAGTCTGCTGGGGCATTAGTGGCGCTGCTCTCAAAGCGACACAGTTACGCTGAGTAACGAAGCCAAATTTCCCGATAAAATAAAATAAAACAAATGAAATAAATAAAATAAAAAAATAATGAAATGCACACATTAGTTTCGCTCGGAAAGACACCGCAAGATCATAAAAATTCAGAACTAAGAAAGATAAAACTCGTAGGCACGCATCTTTACGGGCCTTGCGTTTGTAGAGTAGCACAGTTTATCGCTAACTTTGATACCAATATGTAGCACAACATCTTATGATGAAAGGAGAACGAGCAAATTATGCAGAAGTTTCGCAAGATGAAGCCGTGCCTGTTTCGGTATCTTGAATTGCGTAGGGTTAGGACCTAAGTTGATGTGATCTTCAATGACGATCCGCAATCACTTTCTGATGAAATTACTATGGGCCATATAGTAATTTCATCAGAAAGTGATTGCGGATCGCCATAATGGCGCCTAATACAGTGTTTGTGAAACATTGGACATTATAATGAGGAAAAAGATCGGGGAGGTGAAATGATATAACCATAAACGTGAATTATAATTAATTTGCTATTTAGATAATAAACCCTAAAAGTTGATTGAAAAGTTCATTGTGCTATTTAGATCTATAATAAACCCTAAAAGTTCATCATGGTGATAACTTAAGTTGAATCGTAATTTTGCAATTTTGTTCAATTACGGTGCTGATGAGAGCAAGTCTAGTATTATAGAGGATTTGGTAGGTTGTGCGGGAAACTGAAGGTTAGGCAGGGTTTCTTACTAAAGTTGTTTTCTAGTAATTGCTTTAATTACAAATAAAGGCAGAGTAAAAGATTGAAACTCCTTAGGCAACTAAAAGCTTTGATACTGCCGCTAAACATAGCTGTGGGTAAAGACATCTTTTATAGCCTTAAACCATAGACTCGCAAAATATTCATTGCCCTCTCCCCATGTCAGTCTACTGTCTTATTCTTACAAACAATACTGTCTTTCATTTTGAAATTTCAGATTAATGGAGAAAATACAAACTGCTGATCCGATATTTTCCATTTCCTGAAACAAAAAGTATTATATCAATAAAATGGTTTGTTCTGAAATCTCCTCGTCTTCCGACTATCTAACATTTTTATTCTGGGAAAAGGTTCATATAGCACGGTACAATACTGCGGTACACCAATAATCTCTCTCTATATTCAGACCTACACTGAGTGATCATTATCTCTCACAGAGAAACTCATTACGTTTGTAAATCGTATTCATGACCAGCAGGCGAGGTTCTTATTCTCATGTAAATGTTCAGGGTAACTGCTAGAGTTGGTACACGGAGGAGAAATATGGAGATGTCTATCTTTATCATTACCATCTCAGTTCACAGTCTCTCTGGTCAACCTGCGCTAAAAAGGAGGGGTTGGGGAGGAGGAGGAGAAGTTGGGGGAGGGGATGGAACCCAAACCCTAATTTCGAAAAAAAAATGACAGTAAAGTCATGAAACTGCACACAAATGATCCTTGAGTGAAGGAGATTCTGAATATTTTGCCAAAAAGATTTTTTCAAATGGTTGCTATGGCAACGGCAGCGTTCTCGGATTTTTTTTTAATAACATCTAAAGCTCAGAACCTTTCCACCAGATTTACCCCAAAATTGTTTCATACATTCTTTAGAGCTTTCTCTACAACTGATCAGAGCCCTTTTGTGGATAGATGTCATATAATTGAAATAAAAATTGAAAAGCTACATTGAAAATTTCAGACATTTTTCACTGTTCATGAGCTTCAAATTATTAATACAAGCAATATCCACAAAAAGCCTAGGACCATTTATAAAACACATGCACCTGAACACCTGGACCAAATCTTGTCCAGCAACAAAGTTTTAGCGACAAATTTGCATAAAAATTCCTTTCCTCCTTTTCATTTAGCCTCTCAGAAAAGAATACTACTATGGGATCGTTCAAAATAAAAAAAAACTGGTATCCAGACCCAAAATCGGTTCCGATGGGTGTCGCTCTTCCCCCACCCCACCCCCTTCTTTTACAGAACAGTTAATGGCGTTGCCTCGGTTTAGAATACAGGAAAAGGTAAAATTTTCGTTGTAAAAATAAAGGGATGTTTGGAGTTGTGAAGATAGTGGCATAAATCCACACAAAAAAAAGTTAAATTCACATTATTTTATAGAATATCGCCTTTTACCTCTTCTTACATTCCTTCTATGTGTGAATCTTTCTATGGACATCTGAGCGTAATTTTTTTTTATAATGCTTCTGGCTGTTAATTGTAAGTCTAGAATTTAAAAAAAAAACATTTTTTAAAATTTGAACAAACGTTTTTCTGTTTCCATCTCTCTCTATATATAATAAGGACATTTCCGTCTTTTGATTTCAAATCTATAACTAAGAACTCTCTCTCTCTCTCTCTCTTTCTCTCTCTCTATCTATCTATCTATCTATCTCTCTCTATCTCTCTCTCTCTCTCTCTCTCTCTCTAACTTTCTATCTATCTAGTACTGGAAATTTACTAATATTTTTGGCCTGCTACACTAAGACTGAAACGAATTGAAACCACTTACATAACTGAAGAGTGCGCCCCGGGCAGGAGGCATAATTATGAAGCATAGTGTAGCAGGCCAAAAATGCAAGTAAATTCTCAGCATTAGATAATAGCCTCGAGTTATTGAAAACGTTGAGTACTTTTATTATAAGTACTTATGCACTTTCAAACGTATCTATCTACCAATCTATCTACCTATTAATCGATCTATCTATCTATCTTTCTGTCTAATTGTCATATTTAACTTTATTTTGTCAACTTCAAAACAAGTCATAACCAAAAATGTCCGTCTGAAGAACTTAGCCAGGACGCCGACCAGGCTGAATGGCTAAATGAAACATTTGTAACGGAAAGGACTGTCAAATATAAGTTAACGTTCCAATTTGTATAATTCGCTCCATCCATCGAGCTCTCTTTACCACTGAACTGCAAACTAATCTATCTATCTATCTATCTATCTATTATCTATCTATCCATCTATCTAATCATCTATCTATATGTCTATTTATTTGCATATCTATCTATCTGTCGGTCTATCTATCTATCTATCTATCTAGCTAATTTGTGTGTGAGTTAAGTTATATTATTTTTGTTTTGGCCGCACACGCTTCAGGCAAGTATTTCGTTTTTATTAGTTCCTGATTTTTGTCATGCTGTCCAAATAAACAAAAAGAAATTATTTTCCCATATGGTATGCACCCGAGACACTGCACAAGAAATATTTCTTTAGGAAGATCAAAATAATATAAGTAAAGTCATAATGATAGATTATAGCTGCGTTTCATTTATAACCTTGAGCACTTTTTTATATTGTGTACTTATGCGGATTACACGTATCTATCCATCTATCTATCTATCTATCTATCTATCTATCTATCTATCTACCTATTCATCTATCTATCTGTCTGTCTGTCTGTCTATCTATCTTTCTATATATCTGTCTATTTATCCACCTACCTATCTGTCTATCTATTTATCTATATATTATCTCTTTATCTATATTTTTATCTCTCTCTCTATCTATCGGTCTAATTTATCTATCCATCTATCTAATTTATCTATCTATCTATCTATCTACCTTTCTATTTATTTATCTAAGCTTATATTCTATCTCTTTATCTATCTATCTATATATCTATCTATCTATCTATCTACCTATCTGCATATCTGTCTGTTATGCCAGAGTGTCACCACTTTACTTATATATCTGACTGCCATGTATCTTTCTGCCTACCCTTGTGTCTGTTATGGTGTGGGTGTGTGTACGTCTCTGTCTGTGTATCTTTATACCTGCAAATCAACTTATCCAAAAATCTAAATAGTAAGGCTTAATTAACTTCAGAAATTGAAAATCGAGAAAAAATGTATCAGGACATCATGACGGTGATGCTATGATAATCAACTTTCTCTTCAAAAACTTGCGACATGCACACGCTGGTCGTAAGCGTGTAGAGAATTAATTTAATTTATATTATTCCACAGGCTCGGTATTTTACCAAAGCAATGAAAACGATACTTCGTTCTTATTGATTTTCCTACTAATAAATTTGATGCTGGATCATTTCCATCCTAGTCAGATTCTCTTTTGTTTCCCTCTTTTCTGTACTAATTAAGGGAATAATAAGCCCATCTCACGGTGCTAGAGATTCGCCCTACAGGCCGTACATCCACTTTGTAAAACGAGACGGTTTGCCTCGAAGCTTGGTATTGATTACTTCCCCTGTCTTTGATCTTCCATTTGGTGTAGTTACAGCGATACCATTGCCAGAATCTAAAGAGAAAATTAGTTTTTTGCTTCTGTTTCATACAATGAAGCGGATGTGGTGAAACATGGTGATGAAACCTTTTTTACAGTCCAAAGAAATTATGTTTTTTTTCTTTTTTCTAAAAAGATTTAAGAAATAATACAATATAAGAAACTAGCTTAAAAGTGCACAACACTGTACTCTTAGTGTAATGTGTAATCCTAAGATGTCAGAATCAACAAATGGCTATATAAATCATATAAAAAGTTTTATTTTTTTAGATAGCGTTAATTAAAACAAGTAAGCTGTCGGCTTCACGCCTTTGTCAGACAAAAAAAGTATAAGACAGTTATGTAAATAGGCACACCACTTACAATAAAAGAAAAACTGTAGCGTTATAATTATTATTATTATTATTATTATTATTATTATTATTATTATTGTTGTTATTAATATTATTATTATTATTATTATTATTATTATTATTATTGTTATTATTATTATTATTATTATTATTATTATTATTATTATTATTATTATTACTATTGTCGTTGTTGGTGGTGGTGTTATTATTATTTAGTATTTTTGTTGTTGCTTTTATTATTATTATTACTATTATTATTATTATTATTATTATTATTATTATTATTACTATTATTATTATTACTATTATTACTATTATAAAAAACGCAGAATATATGAAATCAAAATTGAATTTAAAGTATTTAGATGGTATTTATACTTCAATTTAATTTGTGATCTATACATCAATTTTGGACCAGTTTTGTCATAAATCTGCTACATATAAGTTTGATAAAATTAGATGTAAGATATTATATTTATTTATCATATTCTTTCTGCACAGATTGCGTCAAAAAGTCCAGAATACGCGTGAACATAAATATAAAATCATGGTATACTATCATACAAATTTGCGATTGAATCTTAATAAAATAATAGAATTCGGAGCTTGAATGAAATCATCACTGTTGATATTCGAATCTGACCACGCAAGAAAAAACTTAGACACTATTAAACTGTCACACCTATCTTGTCAGCTAGGTCTAGCCAGGGGTTCTCAACCGAACAAAAAGCTCATAACCGAAATGGGATCTAAGCCAGGCTTTCATGAAAAAGTGAAGGACAAAATACCACAGGCATAATGCATTCTCTGCATGATACACGCGTATGCACAAGCTTGCAAGATACCAAGTATTGGTTTGAAGGAAACGTTTGAATCCAGTCAAGATTGCCACCTTTGTGAAACGTAGCTCCCTATAGTAATACACGACTGTTTATGGAACTCTGTTCTGACATAGGTGCAAATCATGAAAAACTGCTTTTCTACAGTCAAGTTCGATGGTTATTTGAGTTACGAGAGGTGTTCAAGCACTGCCTGGAAGTGAAAGGAAAAGATGAGCTAGATTCTAGACTCGAATTGTCGTTTAATCGGATTGGATAAGGACAGATTTTGGCAAACAATTTAAGAAACGACGACTCAATTTCAGCTCATGCTACACTAAGCTTTTCATTAAGAAGCAACTATATAACATGAAAATTTTAATGTGCATCTGTGGGTGTTTATAACGAGAGTAAACTCTAGATTAGACTCTTGCTGCTAAAGTAATATGAAATATAAACAAAATCTAAACAGTGCTAAAAGCTCTTGGTTATTATTTCAA
>BMAT01006488.1:382692-400440 GCA_019649035.1 Elysia marginata
TTAATACTTTTCTCAAGTTCTGACAAGCTCTCTTGGGGAAACGTGCAGGCAATCTTGTCAGCGTGTTGAAGTTAGGAGAGAAATCGAGTATCAGACAAAGAGTAAAGATAAGCTGTGCCTTGCGACGTTAATTCTTTAAGGTTTGAGTTTACCGTCTATGATGATCGAATGATAGAGAAAGATTAAAGTTTCGCAACGTCATTTGTCAAATCTCTCAGCAGCAGCAGCAGCAGTATCAGAAGCAGCAGCAGCAGCAGTATTAATAGTAGTAGAAGTAGTAGTAGAAGAAGTAGAAGAAGAAGAAGAAGAAGAAGAAGAAGAAGAAGAAGAAGAAGAAGAAGAAGAAGAAGAAGGAGAAGAAGAAGAAGAAGAAGAAGAAGAAGAACAACAACAACAACAACACCAACAACAACAATATAAAAAAAAAACTCTACTCTCCGTTTATGCATAATTTCAGTGTAATTCAGGGGGCGTGGCGTGCTCAAGTTGTGAAAAGCCAAATCAAATCCCTAGCCCAATATTTAAAGATAAAGGCAAATCTCTGTCGCTAGTAAAATCAATAACTTGAGAGGAATTCGATCCCATGGCAATGGGCATGTACGGTGGCGGTGATTTGTAAGCCAGAGCCTTGAAATCCTTGTCCAAAATTCAGATGTTGTGACAAATGAACATGTTAAGGCCTGGGGGTTGAGAAAGCGAAACAATAATTGTATTTCTCTATTATAGGGTGTCAATTTTTCTGTTTATAGGCCGCCGTGGGGGGGGGAAGCCATTTGCATTGGAGAATCTGAGGAGAAAGAATGAAGGAGATTAAAAGGATAGAGACGGACCGGGTATTTGTGAAAAAGAAAGCCGTGTTGGAACTACTCGTCCTTTTATCATGGATTTGATTTGAACAAAACTTCGTGTCCTGAAATATTGGCAGCTGCCCCTGATAATGAAAGTTCACCTGATTTTCTGATATGCCACGTCACTCTATTTCCTTGATAAGACTGTTTAAAAGTAGACACCTTGTCGAAACCTACACGCTATTTCTCTTTCTCTCTCTCTCTCTCTCTCTCTCTCTCTCTCTCTATCTATATATCTCTATCTCTCCCTCTCTCTTCCATATCTCACAGCCAATAGGAAGGAAATTTCATGGTATCATTTTTAGGCCAAGAGGCCAAGATTAAAAACAACAAAAAAAGAAAAGAAGTTGGTCTTGCCATTAGTGAAATTAAGTTATAGAAATCACTCGCATTTTTAAAAAGTAATAATTGCAAGAGGACATTTTATTTTTGCGAATGTTGCTTCCTCTAATGAGAGGCACAGAGATTGATTCGTTTCCATTGTATAATTTAATTACAATAACAAAATAAATATTATCATTTCATTTTCCATTTCCTCGGGATATGGCTGGAGAAAGGGTTTAATCATAATTTAGCCCCGTTCTCCTACGCCCCTCCCTCTTTCTCTCATTCACTCTTCCTCCATTTCTCTCTCTCTCTCTCTCTCTCTCTCTCTTTCTGTCTCGCTGTCTCTTTTCCTGTCTCTATCTGTGTATGTGTCTCTCATTCCCTCTTCCCGCCCTTCTCCATTTATTTTTATTTATGTTTTACTTTCCCTCTGTTTCTCCTCCCAATTAATCCTTCTCCTATGTTATTGCTGGCTGTTCAATTAGTAAGAAGACCATGACCTTTGAAAGAAAATTTCTTCAAGAGCTAAGTTTATTTACTGTCTACTTTTGGATTCCAGGTTTCGAAAATCTTTTAAAAAATTCATCCAACAACTAACCATCTCGGCTTTTTGTCTCTGCCAAAATTTGGAGTCATTTATCCTACTTTTTAGAGCTGAAAAGAGGACAGGGATATTTTTCTTTGAAAAAACTTCGAGATCGAGATGAAGACAAAAAATAGTAAATCCGAAAAAATTGATTTATTCCATTACATAGGCCTATATCCGGATGAGTAGAGCGTAAAATTAAAGTCTTGCGTTTCTGAAAGGCGCTACCATACAGTGTAAATTGGTTGTGTGTATGTATGAGTTTTTCCTTAAAGGATTGTGACAGAGCAGGCAATCAGGTATAAGATCTTGTTTTTGAAGTTGATAGCGACACCATAACATGCTGGTTTCTCTGGTTTTTTTCCGTCGAACGGAAAACCGAGGGTTTTTTTTCTCTTCTTTTATTTTAAAGTGGAGATTAATAGATACAGATTGGTTGCTGCTATTACTTTCCTACGATTGAAATAACTTTTGCCCCAATAGAAAATTTTGAAGCAGATTATGTTTTTTTTAATCTATCGCTCTTTTCTTTATTTTTTAGTTTAACCACATAAACAAATGTACTGTTTAAGTTTAAGATAACGTTTTTACTAGCAACGAACCATGATCCTATCTATTTATTCATTCCCAAAACATATTTATTACAGTGAGGATACATGGATTGATTACAATAATATCAATACAAGGTAGGTCTTTCTGTGCTCAACATTGTCAGAACAACACAGACCACCCATAGTCTAGAGAGGAATCTACATGTTGAGCGCATTAAGTATGCCGACACGGGTTTGTTTTCCAAATATTTTAGTTTTCACTTTTTTTTTACCTCTTTTCTCAACAGATTATGCACATGGCGAGACAAGCTGTGAAACAGACTAGAAGCGGCGGTTCTGTGAAAGAGAAGAAAGTCTCGCGACCTGTTGTGTTCATTTGTTATCTGTTTATTATCTCCGTTTTTTTCTTATTTTCTAGTATTTAACTACTGTTTGACTCGTCTTTTCTCTATCTCTGTTTCTATGCCCTTCTTTCTATTTATATCTTTTTTCTGTACTCAGGGTTTTTTTTTCATCCTAGTTCCCGTAGTTCTATTTCCATCTTTGCCTTCCTGTTTTTTTTTCCTTTCACTTTGTCTTTCAGTCTTTCACTCTCAATATACATCTCTTATTCTATAATTCTGTCATCTTCTCTCTTTCTATCCCTGGTCTCTGACAGCCTGTCTTTTTTTCTTTTTTTATTCTACAAAAAGGGATGAAAGCCTACATAACCAATTTCAATTTTATGGAAGTTTAAGGCATACATAAATACATAAAGAGCGTTTTTATATAGCGCTCATCCACTAATGTGCACTAAGCGCTTTACATGGTGAAGCTTTACATAAATACATCTATTAAAAAACCTTTGTCCCAACTTGTGCCTAGGAATCTTATTGCTTTACTGACTTATGAAAAAATACAGTAGATGGTTGACAGTATTTTTATAATTAATTGTGTTATGTGCAATAGAGTATCAACAAAACATACTTGTAAAATATAAATTTAAATACCTTAACTTTTATTTGTACCGCCGGTGGTCCAGATTTACTGAATGCTGTCACAGGCTCTAAGCCGCCCACCTGTAACTGTAACTTTTTCCTTATGTCGTTTCTATTTTTTTGACCCGGGTTGGTCAGTTACCTTAGTACTAAATTTCATCAAGGACTCGGTTGATATGTAAGGAAAGACCCATCAGAGTACCTTCATGCTAAATACCTTTCAGCTGCTATGGTGTAGCACCCTATTGGAAGGATACGAGTACATACTACAGAACAATTATAGGTGAAAGAGATTTTGCGACAAATAAGTTATATTATGTTAGGTTTGCGAACATCTCCTTTTGTTCCACCGTGTCGTAAGAGAGGCATATCCCCATTCCCTGCCTGTATGAAACAGACCAGTCATTACCGCCGGGTAGAAAATCTCGTGCTAAGATCACATGGTTAAATACCTAGATCTACATCTACTTCTTGCTAGTTCAGGAAGATAACGGTAGGTGAACATTTATGTCATCATCTATGGACCAAGAAAGGCAGCGTGTGACCAACCCAAAGAGGCCGTGGCTTTTTTGGCGAGTAAGCACAATAAAGTTACCTCCCTTACTGACAAATATTCTTCAAGTTGTTTACACTACAAACCTTAAAAAAATAACGCCGAAACAAACTGTTTCTTTTTTATGAAAGAAAAGGTGACACTATAAACATAATAGCCCACAAAAATTTTTGTTCTGTCTCATAAGTTTATTAACTGAAAACTCCTGTAACAACCATAGGCCGACTTAATAAGAAAAGATTTTTTCCTTAAAGCAAAGTAATTTTCCGTAAACTGACAAACAAAATGAAACTGCGGAGTTACTCGAGCGGCAAAGTCAGAAAGTTTCGTGCATGAAGGGTATAGGAATATCACCGATTTGTTGGAAGTTGGTCTCATCTCTCACATCCTAGGCGTTGACGTCCTCCACTGTCGTGTTCACACAATGAGCAGTATCGGATAAAATGATGTATAGCACAATACTGCACTTTGCTTAAACACGACAATACAGTCCAATTATTTCTCTATAGCAGTATCTGACAAAAGGAAATAATTATGATACCATATTGCACTTTAAAAGTTACAATACAATCCAACCATCTCTCTGTAGCAGTATCGGATAAATGAAACAGAATACAATACTGACCTATGCATAAACACAACAATACAATGCAACTATCTCTCTAGAGCAGTATCTGATAAAAGGAAGTAAGATAGAATACTGCACCACGGTTAAACAAGACAATACAACCCAAGCATCTCTCTGTAACAGTATCGGACAAAAAGAAGTAGTATACAGTACTGCGTTTTTCTTAAACGCGACAATACAATCCAACCATCTGTTTACAGCATTATCGTACAAGCGGAAATATTATTAATATACATTTTTTAAACACGACAGTATAGTCTAACGATCCATCTTAACAGAAAAAAGTATCATACAAAACTGCACTTTGTTTTAACACGTCAATACAGCCGAATCATCTATCTAAAGCAGTATCCAGCAATAAGAAGTAACCCACAATATTACATTTAGCTTAAAGTAACATAATAAAACTTAAAATCCTTATATCTCTTTAACATTAACCTAGGAACCAAGAAGACTCAACTATGTCTCACAAAAGGCAGTTTGTAGATCTCTCAATAACGTTAGATTCCACTCAACGCTTGAGAAGCTCTCCCGATACTTACATTAACGTGCTCACACCGTTCGAATCCTTTTAGTTGTTCGCGTAACTGTTCCACAAAATTTATCTGAGTGTTGCATTGTACGGCTATAAATTTACATCTGAAGCCGTCATTTCTTAACTTAAGGGTTTTGCATTTAGGATGGAGGTTTAAGTAACTTGAGATTAGCCTTAAGACACCCATTAGCTTTAAACAAACAGGCATCCACTATTGTGTCCATTTGGGGGGACGTCGTAGAAAGGGCCCGTGAAACAGAGCTGCTTACAAGCAGTGTAGGCACGCACCAAGGGGATAGTCTTAGCCCTGTGTTATTTGTTGTCTATCAACAACATGTTTTGAAAGAAAAAAAAAACAAACACAACAGAAACCTTAAAATGAACTAGAAAAAAACCCTCCTGAGGGGCATTTTATACACCGACGATGTAGACTTTCTTGCATCGCAAAACATCGAAATAGCAAAGGTCCAAAAATATTAAGAAAAAACACTAACTCTTTGTAAATGTTGAAAACAAAGGTATACATGTACCACACTGTACCGAAACGAGACCACCTGGTAATTACAACAAAAAAAATAAGAACAGTCATAGGAGACGGCGAATATCTTAAGAGAAGAACAAAGCTTTCTACTGCAGCACTTGCAAAACTCCAAAACGCTTGGATTTGTGGCGGGAAAGTCAAATCCATTGCCAAGATATATAGAGCATTTTTATACTGTTGTGGTACATGGGCACTAACGGAAGCTGAAAATAAAATAATCAGAGCTGTTTTTATGAAAACAACTGAAGAAAGTGCTAGGGATAAGGTATTAGGTAAAAATCACAAATAAATCCCTGTATAAAAATGCAACGAGTGCCCACTTTCTACATGTACCTTTTTAGGAATATTCTACGGAGAGGTAAAGACATTGCTGCAAATAAAGCAATAAACAGCTTTTTTAATACACATGGGGGCAAATACTGAACAACAACATCATTCACTCTCAAAACCCGAAATTATAGACCTCTACAAACTATGAAATATTATACTCAGAGAAGCCAAGAAGGTGCCAAGGCGCCCATGTTAAAATGACTAAGAATCGAGGGGTATTAGGTCAGGAGGATTATGTTTTCGGTTATGTAGGCCTACCACGGATATAGAACCAAGAAACTGGAATCATGTATTATTGTATTTTCGATAAACTACTTAAAAATATTGATTCTTTGGTTGCACTATTACAACGTGTGCTGCTGCGGTTTAAGTATAGGATTTAGAAATTACAAGTGTTTTAAGTATAGCCTACTTTACGTCTAACAGTGTTCATTTTGAGATCTGCTAAATTATTGAGACGACCTTTTTCTGCTGAATTTTAGAGTAGATAACTTTGTAAAGAGAAGTGAGATTCTGTAAAATTACCCGATAATTTACGGAAAGAGAAAATAAACTTGAAACTAGTAAAGATGATCGACACAGTAAAAAATAAGAGAAAATTTAAGTGATGAAATTTCCGAATGGAACTAAATAAAGAAATGCTAGTTCCACTTGAGAGCAAACAAATAAGATAGAATGATAATTTGTTGCGCTAAATTAGTTTAATGCATCGAAAAAGTTTTCAAGCTGTAAAGTATGAACTATTGAAGCATGCTTTCAGGAAACATATTCATCAAATTGTCATTCAACAAGATAAATAGGTGCAATCATGCAAGGCATTGCATTTTATAATTATGTGACATTCCAAGGAGCTTAAAAATGGCAGCATCAAAGTAGTTACACGATAATTCTACACATAGGTTGTGATGATAAAATTGTGCGGTGTTTTAGTTTGTTTACATTAACTGGGAGTTAAAGTTATCGGTAGTCCAATTTAGAAAAATGGCAATCGCCATTTAATATGTTAAAGAAAATAGTAGGCGTAGAAAGAATAATAGGCTTGGATGATAAAAAATGCACTGAGTATATAAAAACATCACGAAGTCTTTTAATGTGCTCTATTCATATACAACAGTACTATTTGGAAAGTGCGAATTCTATGAGAAAACCTCTTATACGCTTTAAAACTAAGTCGAACTTATTCTATGTCGTTTTCTAAAAAACAAGATTCTGTCAGCTAACATTCTGGGGTATTAATAAAAAAAAGGCCTGAGAGAAAAAGCAGACAGGAGCGTATCTATTCTAAATTCAAAAGTATTTTCTAGAGCCACCATTATATTCTAAAAGTAATAGTGGCATCTAACTAGCTTGAAACGAAACATCTGTTCTACATTATCAGCCAAAGTTGTTATAACTTACGTTTTAACATTACAAAAAACGATCCAGATATAACTGCTTATTTTTGTGCTGCACGAGCTTGAAATCCAAAATTTCAACACAAAAATATTAAGGGTGCTAGAATAATTTTAAAAAAATGTTTTAAAATTCAGATATGATTGAATAATGAACAAATTTGATGGTCTTTGTCTCAGATTACGAGTTCAATAAATATTAAACACTCAAAGAAGTCAGCGTAGATTCGAGAAAATAACAAATTTTAACGTTAGTTCAAACATAGGCGACGCAAAACACAAAACATAACGTCTCTTTTTAAAGTTGAAAGGTGGCTTTAAAACGAGCCTTTGAAACTGAATGAGGATTCTGAAATCACAAGGGTTTAAGTTAACTTTGTTCGAAATTAAAGATCTTCCACACATATTTCATACTAATTAAAGGGATTGGTAACCATTGCTCTAGACAGCTTCTTAAGCCTTCTCAAAAGACCAGTTGTTTAAAGAAACAAAATCAAAGCCCTTCATATGAGTGTCACTCCAACTCAAGTCATGATATTGTCCAAGCCAGCAATGTACTCAAATACTACCGACCCGCCCATAACACCCCTGGTGTCTTATCATGTCTACACAATCATCATGTTCGTGTTAGGCTTCACAGCCACAAATGCAGTGGCCTTGTTTGGAGTTTTCAGTAACACAGCCAACATAATCGTGTATTACAAGATGGGATTGCAAGAAACCACCAACATCAGTTTCTTTACTCTTGCCATCAACGACGTTGTTGTATGTCTAGCATTCATCGTTGTGGAAATTTGCCACAGTCCCTTCATGAAGATCAATGAGTTGCCATCTGGATCGTTTGCTCTTCAGTGCAGCTACATAGCCTCGTTCGTGGCTTACCTTTGCTGTGGATTTGGCTCTTGGATCACGGCCGTGTTATCCACTGAGAGATGCCTTTGCATCGCATTGCCTTTAAAAGTGAGTATAGGTCAATTCATATTGAGCACGCGGTCCTGGTTGAGAGTTAGACAAGCTTAGGCTTTTTCATTAACTTTTAGATAGATACCCAATTTTTTACGGAGAATAAACTCTGCAAGAGACATTTTTCATAGTTTTTATAGCAAAGTGCAGCTGTTAATATCTTGAACTTTTGTTCCTTGGTATTTACCATGAAACATTCATGAATTTCTTTAAGAAAACTTTTTATAATATGGCAGCGTTTGCTCAGTAAATTTAAAACAACTCATGTTTTTCTTTGTATTTAAGCCCCATATGACAGGTTATAGAGCAAACATTTTGTTTAGGTAACATTGTTACCAAATAAAAGGAAAGGGGGTTGTATATTTTCATAAAGCAGTATACAGAATTAGTCACAAATTCCGATGCCACTCTGGAACTATAAATCATAAGAATACACCAGCGCGGTGAAGGTATTTTTATCTACGTTTAGCCTTTAGATGCACTTTTTAATTGTAAAATATCTTTTAAACTGCCTAAGATTATGAAAAATTGGTACTACAGTTTATATATACTGAGCGCCAAAAGAAACGCAACATGACATCAATTACTTTCGCGCCCATGCAAGCTTTACAGAAAGGTTGGTGAGTTGATTTTTTGTGTGTTGTGAGTAGTAACACATCTGAACATGAGTTCAAGCACACTCCCGAGTCCCGTGCGTGGTTTGCCAGTCAAGGTGAGCGATTTTCGAATACCCTGTAAAAAATGTAAAATCCGTGCGTATAGAAAAACCACGTGGTCGAGGTTCTCAAAATTACACACAAGGGTACCTTACAAGGTGCCTGATAATTATTCGCCATTTTTAGAATTAAACGATTTTATTTTTACAAAATATCAGGCTTATCTGAAGTTGATCGTCATCGTGCTTTAGGACTGCTCCAAGCAGGTCTTCCCATCAGTGAAGTTTCTCTCCGTATGAATGTAAACAGGAAGACGATTTTCAGACTCAGACAACGTCTACATAAGACGAATACGGTGAGTGATCGGCCCCGTTCTGGGAGGCCTGGGTGCACTACGCAGAGATAAGACAGAAACCTTGTCAGAAATCATATGAACAACAGATTTCTTTCAGCTTCAGCTTCATCGCGCCAGACAAAAGGAATAAATAATCAACTTATAAGTGCAAACACAGTAAGAAGACGTTTATCTACTTCTGGCATATGTGCTCGTCGCCCATACATCGGCCCCGTCCTGACCCAGCGTCACCGACACCAACGTACGCTATGGGCCCAGGAACATGCCGCTTGAGATCTCATCCAATGGCCAAGTGTCATATTCAGTGACGAATCTTGATTCTGCATTGACCATGCTGATGGCCGTGTACGTGTATGGAGAAGAAGCGGTGAAAGATACCAAGCAGATTGCGTTAAGGAACGCGACAGGTGGGGTGGAGCATCTTTGATGATGTGCTGCTGTACCGGAAGCCCAAGGGGAGCACACAAATTATTAGCTGGAGCCTTTCTTGATTTGTAATTAAATTCTAAAGTCTTATCTACTGAACAGGTATGTAAAAATATGGTCAAAATTCCTGTATAGTTTGTATTGTGGAGTTTTACCAATGGTATCCTGTTTTCATAAAATCTACTTTATCGAGGGTCTTTTGTTTTAATCTAATTTTCTCGTCCTCAGTGGCCACCGATGAACTTGGCGTTCTTTTAAGTTGAAAAAGCAATAAATAACCTTTAAAGTGATGTATTACGTGTCTCATTTAATCCCTTGCAGATTCGATGTTGCGTTTCTTTTGGCGGTCAGTATATAATGCTGCGGTTACTGTTTTCTTGTTGTCAGATAGTAGAACGGTTATTTTACTTTTCATTGATTCGATGTTTTTTAGTGTTCGATTGATTATAATTTAATAAGAATGTAAAATAGTCTATAGAGTTAATTAATGGTTTATTCGTTCTACAGGTAAGATCCATCATCACAGTAAGGCGAATCAGTGGTCTGATTGTCGCCCTTGCTTGCTGGCAGTTGCTGTTCTTCCTTGCAAATCTCGCGAGGACTGGCCCACCATACGACAAATCCGTGCCAGAAAGAGGCATCTACATCCTCTGTTTTTACACCTTCCCGACCATGTTTTGTTTCCCAGTTATTTCAATATCCACATCTTTCCTAATCTTTCGCCTCAAGAGAACCCAAAGCTGGCGAGAAACGGCAACGCAACAAACTAAAAACGACTCTGCCAAGGAAAAAAAAGTTGCTCGCTCAGTTATATTTATCTGTTCCATGTTTGTTATCTGCTTTTTCCCGAACATTATTAATGTAAGTTTGACAACTTTGCATGGAAAGTTCAAACTGCATGACCCACATCTCAAATGGCTTGTGCATGCTTTTTATGTAGTCACCTATTTCTTTCAGACGCTGAATTCATCCGTTAATATATTCATATATTACTTTATGAGTACCCGCTATCGTTGTGTTTTCATAGATGTGTTCTTGCCCAAACTTAATCAGTAATAAACCTCTTGATTCCTATTATAGTGCATCCCGTGTTTTTTTCCATTGTTTTTCAAGTAAGTAAGGGTTTTTTTTATTCCTGTGGGAGACTTAATTTTTGGCTAATGTTGATGCCCATGCGTCAACCGTAATATTTTAAACATTTTGAATGTTATACAAAAATACATAAAAAATACATTGCGCCTTTTCCCACGCAATTTAAAAATAATTGTGCGATTTTATTTGCTTCAAAATAACTGCAATACAAAAGTATTTTAACTCAAAGACTAAATTTCTATTATAAGGCCTACTACTTCAAATTAAGATATCAATAACGAATCTATGATAATATGACACAACTGAACAAAGAGGATGCTGAATAATTATGCAAAAGCTTACAGCCAAAAATTTCTTTGATAAAGGAAAGTCTGTACAGGGTAACAACCATTAGTGTCTGGAACGAAAAGTTAGAGGTAAAATCAAAGTGATGAGTAACACAGTGTTAGCCACATTTTCACCTGGCTGAGTTGTGAACTTCCACAATAGATGGAGAGAGAGAAAGAGAGAGAGAGTGTGTGTGATGGTGTGTGTGTGTGTGAGTCTGGTCGTCAATAACTTTTTTGTCAATGTCTTTGTTTATCGTGCAGCTTGAACTTTCAAGGCCATACACTATTCGTCCACAACTAGTGATAATAATAAATCAAACCAGTCTAGCAAGGATCTTGAGCAATTGTTAACTTTGTAGTACACAGAATTTACTTTTTATTCCCAGTGGAAGCTACTTTTACAAAATCTGTTGTTATCTTAGATTTTTATATTCCCTCAGTTTGCTTCTTTGAATTCGATAATACCTGCGATTTTCTCTTTCTTTCTCTGTCTCTACTGTTCACAATCATTACCTTTCATCAACACATAACAGAGGACATTACACTACTCTTTGATTTCCAGCAGAAGGTCTATTATCAACACTGCCCCCCTCCCTTCCGTCTTGCTATTAATTTGAAACTCATTCTCTTTGCTTGAACATGCCTTTAGGTTCCGCTTAACTGAAATTGGGTTTTTAACGTGGAAACAGGTTGCTCATAATTATATTTCTTTTTAAAATTTTAATGTAATCTCTTCCCTGTATACTTAGAATACATACATCTTTTAGAGTTTTTTTCACCATAGTTGTTCTTCGAATAGTCAAAATGAAAAAAAGACAAGAATAACTTGAAAGAATAATAATGTTTTTTTTTCAAATGACTTTTTCTTTTTGCTATTTTAAATCACGCTCAGCAATGTTAGGCTTGGATATGATTGAATTATACAATATCACCTCTAACAAACGCGTGCGTTGTTTCCCTACGAATCTTGTGATGCTCGAACAGGAGGGATTATAGAGAATAAATCATGATCTATCTCACAGTAAAGACCTGTTTTTTATGCTTTTACTAATTAGTCTCTTAGATTCCTACAAACTTAGTAGAAGCAATGGAAAACATTTGTTTTACATGATATTGTAGGTTTTCCTCAGAGGCGCATCATTATTTAATAGACACATCCAGTCTAAGTTCCCAGATTGTTTCAATGGAATTTAGTATCGTAAGGTCTGTATCACTGTGAAGCGCGTTAAATCATCAGCGTCAAAGGGAAAAACCTCATAATCTAAACTGACGGGATTACTAGTAAGATGGTGCTATAGCACATTCTTTCGGTCATGACAGATTAATTAAAGAGGGTTGAGCAAACAGAATTTCTTGAGTACGTTATGTTTATCACATATAGTACAAAATCTTAACATTTTCAGTACTAATACGTCAAAATCTATCATCCAGATATCCTAAACACGTTTTTTTTATAAGATGATATCGTAATTTACAAACTCATGTAAATCGCGAGCTTAGGTATACTTTACCAAGGCTAGTTGTTGATAAACGTTTTAAATTATTACAGACTTATAAATGATGCCTTAAACTATAAGTAAATAATCTGTTCTCAAAGTCAAGATAGTTATAAAAGAGATATAAGATTAAACTAATAAAAGCTATGCAACTCATTTTTATCCTCAGAAATATTTATTTTATCGTTCCGTACTAATATTCTTTAGTGCTTTTTAATAAGTCTCGATATCTCTTAAACTCTTCATCATCGTATTTATTTTGGCACTTTTTTATCACAGTTTCTATTTGAGCAAAAATGAAAACACTATGTGAAGATTAATCGGAAGCTGTTTTAAGATTAATCTGTATTTGTTCTCTATTATTCAGACTTAAGATTTTCTTCAGTTTCCAAATATGTTTGTTAAAAAAAACCCAACAAAAACCAGTTTTTTTATATCAATCTAAAAACTCCCATGTAAGATATACGTAAGCCTTTTTTAGTGTTTAAAGTGAATGAAATTTCTAGTTAGTATTTTATTTTATCCCTTTGGGTAATACTGCATAGTGTCAACATTGTGTTTTTGCAAGAAATGAATCTCAGAATCTTTTCTCATTATAACTAAGACAAGAGAAAGTTTAAAACATATGATGCTAATCTTATGTCCTTTCTTATTGTACAAATAGTATGCAAAGTTAAGTCTTAGCTTTAGAAGCTTTCACACGAAATAAATATGTTTAGAAACTGATTTTTAACATTTGTCACTCCAGTAGTTTATGCAAAAACGGAAATGGTTGCCACGACAGAAAACTGATAATTATGCATGGGCAACTCTTAAGCTGGATTTATTTACCTCTCGTTTTAATTACGTGAGATCAACAGCTTGAACAACCCACGAAATCATGTGCGCTTAAAGTTATAAATGAAGACGTTCAAAGATGAGTTAAGGGTTTGAAAGAAAAATATAATCAAGTATAAGACAAGTACAAGCTAACTTAGATAGAGATCCAATACTTTACACCCTCGAACATTTATATGGAGAAATCAGCGGTAAAATACGATAGAAGCGGCGATTCTGTGAAACAGAAAAAAGTGTAGAGCCCAGTTATGTTCATTTGTTCGTCTGTTCCTTTCCGAATGCTCTTAGTACTGACTTTAAATTTTGTACATTTAAATTGCTAATTTGTTAATTTCATATGTGTTTCAAACACTTTAATCATTTTAAATTGATTGCAATTACATAGAGATATCAAGAACGTTCAAATTTTGGCAGATAACTTTCGTCATCAATAAGCTAAAATTTTGTTTAAATAGGATGAGCTGTTGAATAATTCCACACATTTATCTCATTTTGTTTTTCATGTTCTATTAAGCGTTATTGGTAAGGAATAACTAAACGACTATCAAAGGGCATCGTTGTTTGTAGTTTTCACAGCATTATGAAATCATTAACCTTTCCACATCATCATAGCAATCAATATCATATGAAGTAAATTAGTTTGCATTTTTATTTTGTGAGAAAGCGGTATTGAAATGACTGATATACCATATGATCATTTTCTTTGATCTTGCCTCAAAAAGATAGAGTATCGTCCCTCTTGTTAAAAATATGTTTCGATAAAAGTCCACAGTTTTTAAAATGTATTCAAATTAGACGTATCAATAAAGGATTTGATAAGAGGACTATTCATAAACTTGTGCTTAATAAGCAAAACCAAGCAAGACATGGTTCTGTATAGGGAGCAGACCTTTTTGTCAGCGCGCAAATCATGCAGCCTAGATAACTTGCGCAGTGGAAGAGAAACGTATGAAAAATCCTATTAAGACAAGAGTTTAATTGGAGCGTTAGAGCTTGTAATAGAGACCTTAAGCACACGCACCTTGTCTCACTACGCGTAGGTGAAAATCAAAAAGTAGGTCGAGTAAACTCCAAAAATCATGAATCCAGTTTCTAAAAATAGACCCACAGACGTTCCCGTCATGCTCACGCGTTGCTGCTTAAAGTCCGTAGTTTCTCCGCGATATTTTCTTCACGGTAGTGAGTCTAGTGCAATTGAAGACTGTTATAAATTTCCTAGAGCATTCTCACAGAATATTAATTTTTTTCTATAAGTTTATCCCGTGTAAAAGCCAAACGTTCATTGCTGATAATCGAAATATTGTTGTCATTATATTAAAAAGTTTTGTGTACAAAAACTCTAAAAACAAAAAGTTTTTTAAAGGCCGAACATTGTAGGGTCTTAGGATCGAAGTGACTTACTGTTAAACATGTTATTTTAAACTGCACCAAACGATTTGTTAATGTGGTGAATCTAGAGGTAAACGAAAATATATTTTAACCAGCGCATTCAATGAGACTAACAGATATTTTATTAATTTAAATTTAATTTTGTCGATCTAGCAGCAACATCCACGTGTATAGACTGCTAAATTCCACTTGCAAAAGAAGACCCCGCTTGTATTCTTAAAGCCCTAAAACAGAAACCAGTAGGTTAACTCCTTTCATATGAAGACAAACTAGTGATGCTGTCCACATCCTGACTTAGGTCAGGAAAAAAAAGTGTCCAGTTCTTTGAAAAACTTGAAAAGGTCTTCATCCTGACATGGACTGGCGCTCAGTTAAGCAAACGTCCTATCATAAGGTGACCTGTATGTCTCTCTGTAAGTCCATCTGTTTGTACATTCAACACACACACAACCCTACGTACACACTCACGCGCAAGCACGTTCTTTTTCTCTTTTTTAACACTTTATGGAAAAAAATGATAAGACTTGTAATCTGGTTTAATCAGGAATGGAAGTTGGGGGTGATCTTCACGGAATTGCACAAAGATGACAGCCAATCAAACTATGTAAGCTAAAATGAAAGAATAAGACCCTTAGAGTCTGTGAATGTGTTCCTAAGACAAGCATTATTTGTGTTCCCATACCCTCGTCTAGGCTTTCAAAGATTCTCATACGGATGTCGCTAACAACTCAAACACATACATCCCATACATGTTTACCTGCTCCATCTCAATCTTTCAAGTATTACTTGTACAGAACTTGCGCCTTATTAAAACCTTAGCTTTTAATTTTGCGGTCTACATAATTTCTTTCAACAGTGTGAAGATAGATAAAAACTATACTTCTACAGTTTTGATACTTATAATTGTTTCATTTCTGAATTCTAAATTTTAAGGAAGGTTCTACACTCTAACCACCATCAAGTAGACGATAACAGATCAAAAGCTTTGACATGACGGAGGGGGGGGGGGTTACTTTAAGATTATTAGTTCTTAACTGATAACTGCATTTTCAATGGCTGGAACTGACATACCGTTATTGGAAAAAGGAAAAAAAACTTGACGGTTAAAGAAAACGAGCTTTTCTTTTAAAGACCAATTTTTTACCAATCCAAGTGATAACAATATTTCTATTAAAAACAAGCTTGACACAACTCTGTGTCATCTGAAAAATGAGGGTTGGAAAGCGCGAGCCTGTAAAAAGTGAATGAATTGGTGGGAAGAAAGAAAGAAAGATAGATATATAGATAGGTACACAGATAATTATAATAAAAAAGTAATTGTGCATTAACACAATTATAAAGTACTCAACATTATTGGTGCGTGTTATTAATTATAGATCTACCTTCCTATGTCATGAGTCTAGACAGTGTTTCGTGGATGTCTCCACTCCTCAGTAGACATCATTTTCGGCACATCCGATCTATAATTAATTATATAAATAGATAAATAGATAGATAGATAGAGATAGATAGATATGTAGGTAGATAAATAGATAGATAGATAGATAGATAGATAGATAGATAGATAGATAGATAGATAGTTGGATAGATAGATAGATATGTAGGTAGATAGATAGATAGATAGATAAATAGATAGATAGATAGATAGATAGATATATATATAGATAGATAGATAGAGAGATAGATAGATAGATAGACTGATAAGTACTTTGTAAGTTTAAAAATTTCAAAGAGCAAAAAATTATTGTACTGATTGCATCTACGTACGTCTGCATTTTATCAATTTGAATTCAATTTGATTCAAATACAATTTATCATGTTTCAGTTTATTCATATTTTTCATATAAAATTCATTTTTATTCTTTTCACGTATTTTTTAATTATGAAAATCTATTTATTAAAACATAACTTCATTGGTTTATAATAATGCCAAAGACTTCACTTTTATAATAATCTGAAAGATTATCGCTAGGCATTTAACAACAGACGGCAAAATGTGCTTTTAAAAAACTATAAAACTAATGTATGCTATATAAATGTGTTGTCTCACTACACATTCAGCAATTCTTTAGGACAACTAATTGTGCCGCAGGGGAGTCTCCATCTTCGTATGGATGTACTGGTAAACTTACTTTTTTGTGTTGGGCAGTAGATACTTTTTTGCTTTAAGTACAAGCAGAAAGTTTCTCTTTTCTTGGATGAACGAGAGGAGTGCAGAGACAGAGAGAGAGAGAGAGGGGGGGGGGAGAGAGAGAAACAGGGAATGGGGTGTTGACAATGAGTTATCGTTCAAACAGTCTTATCAAGGAATTTTGGAGATGTGGGATGTTACTATTTCAAGTGTGAATTGCTATCTGAGGAAAACGCCAACATTTAAAAAATGCAGTTCTGCTCACGTCAATTTCAAGATTACATGAAAAGTTAAATTAAATACAGCTTTATTCACAAATGTCCGAACCGCATCTATCTTTTTCTTGCCTTTATTATTTTCCTGGCATCCTCCTATCCGCAGCTTATAAAAGGAAGATATGAAATTACAGTCCGGCTTTCTCGAACCCCTAGGCCTTAGCATGTTCATCTGTCACAACTTCTGAATGCCGGACAAGGATTTTAAGGCCCTGGCTTGTAAATCACCGCTACTGTACATGCTCATTGGATCGATTTCCCCTCAAGTTATGGGGTATATCCCCGAAAAGAGATTTGTCTTCGTCTTGCAATATTGGGCCACCGATTTTGTTTGGCTTTTCACAACTTCAGCACTGACGCCCCATGAATATTATTTGAAGACGTTTTTATGCACACATAAATAGGTGGAACACTCTGTTCTATTTTTTTTACCTTTTTGTATATACATAACACTTTAACTGCAAATCTGTCTGAAAATGTTTTTTTTTTATTTTCGAGATTTAACGTTACCAATCTCTTTAACTCTCTCTCT